>JAUTBT010075832.1:0-13294 GCA_032361225.1 Lepetodrilus schrolli | reverse complement strand
TCTCTCTCTCTCTCTCTCTCTCTCTCTCTCTCTCTCTCTCTCTCTCTCTCTCTCTCTCTCTCTCTCTCTCTGTGTCGAACTCGCTAGTCTTGAACATCGTAGTATGTATGTCGAAGCACATTCTCGGTCCCGACCAATTCATTCTTTAATTATCATTATTTACATCCCTCTGTGTCGAATACATACGACAAGTCGAAGTGAAATTCAGGTATCCCTCTTTCTCCGTTTCCCAATCTACCTTGCCTATATCGCCTGTCAGAAATTCCGTTTTAATAATATCTGCTCGCTGTCATTAGTATTCCTATTTCGTATTGCGATTTGAGAGGTATAAGAAAAAGCGATGAAATATATATGTAATCAAAATGTAATCAAACGAAATACTATATAACTCATTATGAAATTCCAGAGGCGTTGGTAAATCGAAGAACATGATTATTGCAAAGATGAATCTAAGATCAGCACACCCAAGCATCTTTCGCTGAGGTATTCCTTTCTGTCGGTGATCGTCTTGATGTGACAGTCATATCCTTTTGGCTGCAGATGATATGTCATTAATGAGCTCTGATCTCCACACACGCTGTCTAGGGATCTGAATACAGAGATATTTAATGGCAATATGAACAACACTTGTGTTTATAGAAATACCCTTGAGGTTTACTCAAAGGAAATGACGTATCACCTGTCGGTTTAATGCAGGTATCTGTTATAGGCTACATGAGATTCACCGTAAGTTGATAAGATATGGGATACTTTCTACTTCTGCTGAGTGACTGGTGTTGTTATTTACATGTATGTAATGTACCCCTTTATTACACGTGTACATCATATCACGTGTAGGCAAATATTGGTTTTGTGAAGGCATATGATAACTGTCAGGGTATCGAAGCGCAAGGTAAATGTATGTGCGATGTTTTATCTACACGTCAGTAAATTATGTCAAGTGGGGTGTTATTTTATGCCATAGCACGGTACTGTCATGTGATAATATTTTTATTTTGTTCATGATATTTCGTCACTATTTCTCTCAGTGGTATATTCGGGAAACTAGATTACCGTCAGTTATTAATATTACATGTGTTTATACAATAAACAGGTTTGACATATTCTAATAGCTGGATAAGCACGTAATATAAACCCTGTTAATTTGTAATGGTATTACCCCCACTTGTAACAGTATACAAGGATGTTGGTTGTATATACCACCGTTGTCAATTATTAAGGGTGTATTCGTAAATTGATACATTTAGCAATGTTTAAAGGCCATTTGGGGGATGTTGATAGCTGTCTTTATTACGACTGTTTGACTAGATATGTGTCCATTTACTGAAACACAATGTATATCTAATTTAGCACCGTCCCAGGAATGCATTAACCTACTGGATATAGAAAATCCATGAGTAAGCTATCGTTTTTGTGAAATTAATAGCTCACATGGGCTTAGATAAATTTAATATTAATATCCAATGAAATTTGCTTGTAGAAATTTCACGCAATATGTCATCCAGCGAAAATGTTTAATGGCACGTACATTTTAAAAAGTTGTGTTGTTGTTTTTGTATTGTTGTTTTCTTTTTCTTTTTTCTTTTCTTTTCTTTTCTTTTCTTTTTTATTGGTCGACTATTATGCAATAACACAAATGTAAAATGTACTCTTGATTGAAAGTGCATTCTTTCAAATGAATTGCCATTCATGGTAAGTAGCTTTACTTATAGAATGATTAGTTACATATGTAACAGATATAACAACCATGATTTCCATATTCAAATCGTAATGATTTACATAGTGGGGAAAACATTCTTTAGGATGTAAATGTTTATCAGGAAGTCTGGTGATAGCAAATACTGCATTGATCCACAGGAACTACGTTCACTTTTCCAAACTGATTTCTTGATACAAGCTATTCTTATAGCCAATCAAAACCCTCACACAGAACACGTGTTTTACATGGTTTTACATCTACGGACAGGCCTTGGGACAATAGATCCTGATTATTGAAATGATAAACCCCCTCTGGATTCGGCAAGCAATATGTTACAGACCCTTCAAGCGTGAGTCATGGGTCCACCAGCAGACCTGGTATTACCCCGGTCCACGTCCTGCTTATTGAAAGATCGATTTTAATGAGAGTTCCATACTGCTACTTTTGGACAGTGATCAGTAATGCTTTATCGATGTCCAAATGAATATAGTTGTATATAGTCGTAGATCATAGTATTGACAAATATTCGTAACTGCGTAACTATTTTTAAATGATTAATAATCAAGATGTGGTGTCAAGTAGTAGTAGTAGTAGTAGCAATAGTAGTAGTAGTAGTAGTAGTAGTAGTAGTAGTAGTAGTAGTAGTAGTAGTAGTAGTAGTAGTAGTAGTAGACCATGAGGAAGAAGTAGCAGTAATAGTAGCCACTGTGTATGCTTTCTTGCGATTCGGACTTCATTTGTCCCAAATCTGCGTTGTTGTGTACAGGAGGGTGTTGTGGAGGGAGGGTCATCTTTGGGCCAAATGTATACTTCTGACGTCCATTAACAGGTGTATTCTAACACCACACTCAATACCTCGCCTATTGATAAAGGACCATTCTATTGTTTGACACCCGACTCGCCATTGAGATTCTTTCCCGAGCGTATGTGTACATATACGGCCATCTCGACTTTCTACGATTGTATTCTGGAATTAGCCTCCAGGCGAGAAGAAAACACTAATTTCCCACAGGCTTTTTTTTTTCTTGCATTGGACACACTCATGGAATTCAAAGCACGGTCAGTATAATGGCCACAATATTTGACCGCTAATTTAGTCTGCCTTTCATTCTTCCTGTTGACAAGCGTGGCAACACGGAGACACGACACCATTGTCGTACAAGTCGCCGCCAGTGACAAGTCCATCGATGGTAGCCGAGAAGAGGACGTTAACAACTTCGTAACTAAGAAGTCCTAATTGCGTAAACATAACCAAAACCAATGCTAGCTGCTATTCCGTAGAGAATAACCACAGATGCTCAGTAGTCCATTCTTTATAGACTAATAATGTATGCGTTTCACGAAAGGGTCGTTCGGTATAGTTTATGTCACACCTTGTTCTCACCCAAATACTTCTATTCAAAATATCACCCTAGAGCAGATAAGCAAGTCTACATTTACTGGAGAACAAGGTAAAGAATTTCAGCGGCTCCTTTCATATAAAATAATACTAATCAATGTAATTTATATTTAAACTATTTACTTTAACCCTCTGAGACTATGGATAGTCTATAGTTCCGGTAGTCAGCGCCTAAATTGATGATTACGTCATTTCCGCTATAGTAGATGAATGGCGTATGTCATGATTTAGGCCAGGCCTACACTTAGTACTATCTTTTCGAGAAACGAAGGCTTAAAAGTAATTCGTTTGTATATCCACCCTATGATTGGCATTTATTATCATTTGAGTGAGAAGGGTATAAAGAATTAACAGAATTAGATAGGCCTATTCCCAGATGCCTCGCTGTGTGACATGCCTGTCTGTGACTATGATATACTTATATGCATATGCTGTGTCATTTTATAAATAGTATGTACAGCATCTACAAATATACCATCTACGTAGCAACAAGTCTTGAAGTTATTTTGGTCGTTTAAGATTTGCTGAATGTGGGAAAACGTAGGATCGAAGTCAAATAAGACTATCTTAGACAACCTCCTTTTTTATGCCCAGTCGTCTGTGTGTGATATTTACGGCATCGGGTGTAGACAGTAATTATGCGTACAGGGTCCTAGTGACATCTAGACACATCTTTCCAGTAATTATTTGTCTGTGGTATAGTAGACATTTGATCATAAAATATATAACATATTAGCTAGGAAATCGGCGGCTGGTGGTGCGAATGAAGTTCAGATTGATGTTGAAATGGAAAAGATAAATTAAACCAACGTGATGATAACAGCTAGAGCACGTAGACTCACCAGTAGATCATCTTAACGATGGAACGTGCCTGTATCGTCTACAAGATTGTATTGTAATTGTACTAATATGATAACTCGAGCCTTTTAAAGGCATACGATCTGAAGTGAAATACTTATTGGTCAAACGACCTTTTGCCTGAAAATATGACTAAGACTGATGCTTCATTAGTTATGTGTGAGACATGGCGACCTAATTTTGCATTTGGCGACCAGTATTTCACTTATTTTAAGTGTTTCTGGAACTGCAGGAACCAAATGGCTCCTCGGAAAATTTTGTAACTTTGAGGCCTGGACTACTTTTACATTCAGAATTGAGATCTACCTACGTTCAGAGTTCTTCATATAATGATTAATTTCTGTTTAATGTTAATATCAACATTGTGAAATAAATGGATGACTTTCAGGGAAAGCTTTCGTATTGGCCATGACTTAATATTACATTTATTTTTATTGTACAGTGAAAGTCATAATCTGAAAGTAGGTCGTCGATGTTTAAAAGCAGGACGTGAATAACTTGCAAAATACTGACGCCCTACTTTTAAATAATGACTTTCACTGTACAATAAAATAGGTTTCTGGTTTCCCTAATCAAATAACACATTCTAATACAAAGGCGACTCTATGTCCATACAGACATTAACAACATATTAATAGAGTGCGACATAATTATAATTTATGTCTTGTTCCATCCATTTTTGCTATGTTCTATAAAAATCCTTGGACCTTTTTATATGCCAATATTGTCCTACAACATTAAACCTCATGCGGTAGTATATACTATACACTTAAATCTCAGTATTACAGTATTTTGATGTCTGACTTACCCTATAAACTAATTTGTGATGTTGCACCAGTATGAACTTGGTATGTCACACCATCTATCAATGACCCAAAGCAGAGGGCAGTATGTGGTAAAGAGGGCAAGTAGTATCATTGGCAGCTTCTATTAACTGGTTTGAGGTCGTATTTCAGTGACGTAATACGATTCCCGTCGAGGGGAGGTAATTAATCCATCGTGGAGCTTAGTTCCGCTTACACAGGAAGCAATGGATGGACATTACACGCGTTCAGTTATCGCCCTTGGTTGGTTTACATGCAGGGCTCTTGGAACATCCTGGTAGTAAAATATGTTTTACAGGTTTTCTTCTTAACATAAACAGAATCACCAGTACCATATATAGCAAATACCGAGATAAAACGTAACTTTACCACAACTCACGTGATGTATGATCGTACGCCAGTGGGATTCGAAAAGGAAGACAAACAATGACATTATAATTTAGGCATTCATCCTCTGAAATGATGGCCATTACTTTCTTACATCCGCCATTGACCCTGACACAAGAAGGACAACTCTTCTTCATTTTTCATCTGCCATGTCAGGATGAATAATAATTAAGGTAATAGATTAAGGCCAATCAGAGAACGTCTTATATGGTTGTTAATTGTTCTATGGCAACGTGCGCGATCATTTCTCATGTGCCAGCATGGGTGGTTCCATACGAGAATAAAATTGAGGCGAGTCGAGAGTTGAGTTCGTCAGTTAGCGTTACAGGCGTTGCAACGTTCTTAATGGCATGCCGTAACATTATGCAAAATAATCTTAACAGCGGCTCTAAACCCAAACTCATAGAAACATCTCTATACCTATCTATAGAAGCCTTAATGGTGTGAAGGTGATCCAAAACAAGCTACACTAACCAACGCCGGTGCTGAAATTGTATCCATCTTCACAAACAGTATACGATACCCTGGAACATGTGGGTCTAATTCTTCACCTGTATGTACGGATTTACTACCACGGGGCATCAATGGAGCAGAACACCGCCTTAATACCGATTGAAGTACGAGATTGTATTGGCGTTTACGATGGTCTTTCAAATCGCAACGTGTTTCTCAAAGAAGTTTTGTTCGAACAGCCTATTGTTGTAGTGATTCTGAAGACTGGTCACAGGTTTGGGTGTAGTTATACCTCAACCGGTGTAATGTTATGTATGCTGACCGTGTCCGGAACAATGCCGAAGGTGTATGAAATCGGGAAAAGAACGCCTTCCTGCTCGGGTATCTCCGACCACATTCTTACACACTCTTCGGTCGGTATGAAGGGTTCTTCAATAAGAACAGAACAGTTTATTCTATAAAATCACACGTAGATTATTTTTAAAGGACAGAAAGCATGTCATGTTCAATCTGACAAGTGTTTATTTGTTGAAGATACGTATGGTTTGCTATATATTTGGGCAGCTGCTATCATGTATAATATAATGCGTATCATACGACGCCATGGAGCCTTGAATGGCGACATACCTGCCACGACCATGGTACACACCAAGCTTTAATTATGACGGTTTGGTCGAGTACAGAGCACGATTGACCAATGATTGAGTATCCTACAAGCCATCTTTTAACATATAGAGAATTGAAACAGTTGGCAACATATTATATCTACATTGTAGAGGTGGATACTCAAGATCGTGATGCTGCAGATTGTTTTCAGACCTATACGTATACTCTATACTATCAGCTCCACATTTTGCATTCTCTACCCAACAGAATAGCACTTCCTTCTTGACATGTCTAACTTGACTTGTAACGTACGAAGAAGCGGAAATCTCTATGCGGCAGAGGATGCGCACCTTACACAGTATTGAAACCTTTAGTCGAAACGCGTGCAGATGTATCATGTATGACCCATTGCACTCAGATACTCTATAGTGAACTATATATTGTACTGTCCTCTCTATAGCATGGACAGTATGAGACGACCTATAGTTGAATGTTTAACGAGTAATGGAATGTTGAATGTAGACCTATTTAAAGAGGCAAGATCATACTTGGATAAGGAAAAATAATTTTTTTCCCCAGATTTTTTAGTCATCGAAAAATATATTTATTTCCTACCCAAAGACACCTACACTTCAAAAGGGCGGCCGCGCCGGAAATTGTGACGTCACAAGTTTATGTGTACATAGATTCCCCCTCATAGAAACCAAGATATGCGTTCACATTGGTAGTGTTTTTTTTTACCAGCTGGTTAAATGACCGCGTTGGAACAATTGAGCTCACGATACATTACAATGTCGCTCTGTTTAATCTATCGACAAGTGGATGTTGATCCGTGACAGAATAATATTGACAGCAGTGATTTTTTTCTCGGTGTTTGATGTGAGCTGTTGTCGTTGATATCTTGATCGACCTGTGCATGATGAAAGAAACGACATCTTACCACTGCGAGTTTGGGTTTTATCTGTGATTTATACAGGGCCTAAACGGTTCCATAAAACAGATCCGACGCTCGCCTATGCTGGACTACCTCAGACTCGAGACTGTCCTCTCAGACGTCCGCGCAAGTCTATATTTAGAACAGAGCACTGTTGGGGAAAGACCTCCTTTGCATTGGCGATAGTGTCTTACAATTTGGACAGATTTTTCTCTCAGAGTTCTTTTATTAACTATTAATATTATTTAGAAAAATATGTTTTAAATGATAGGATGTGCCCAGGGAAACGGACACTTTTCAGATATATTAGATAGTACAAGCTCGATTTTACTAGCCAGATACTACTATACGAAGGAAGACAAGTCAGTTACGAGAAGCGAACGTAACTTGAAAATGGCAGTGGACAAATGAAGGCATTCCTTTGCCTTAGTCTTGCAAGAGTTACGTCCCCTAAAATCAATTGTACTTTACTTGTAAATAATATTCCGTACAACCAAACTTTTGTTAAATTAATATTAAATTATATATATATACTAGTATCTGTAATCATCCATGTGGTTCTCGTTTGTCTTATAAACGTGTATTATATTCAAAGTTGCATTATTCTCGGATTCAATGTATATTTGTCGCTAGAAAAAGCATTTGTTAAAGGTTAAAGAGTGATATGCTTTCAGGAGCAAGGTACAAATGTCATGCAGCCAAATATCTAAATGAAAATGAATGAATTAATTAATGCTTTACGTCGTAGCAGGAATATTTCACCCATACAGGATTCAATTGAAAATTGAAGAAAAATACATAGTAGTACTACTTACTGAGCTACACATTAGTCATGTTATTTTTACTGGTATGCCTACAATAATTTAACAGAACCTTTCTACTTCAAATTACACAAGTTGTTAAATCACTGAACAACAACAAATACATTTTCATAATATATTACAGGAACTGAATGTTTTAAAATGTTTATAAATTATCAAATGAACTGATAACTCTTCATTACATCAGTAGGGCCTACATACACTATATTCATCGAGATACTGAAATACCAACCATATCCAACCACCAAGCATGACTAAGTTGTTTTGTTCATGCATAACCGTTGGCTTTTGTGAATGTCGTATGAACAATGCTATCACCAGTATTATGCGACGAATAAGTGGACGTAAAGACCGTACGGTATGTTAGTTTTCTATTTAGGAAGGGAAATTGTTGGTGGTTTGTATAACCAGTTGATGCAATGCTTCTCTTGTAAGCAAATCACATAGCCTTCATAGTGTATACAAACCTACCATGTAATTCACAATGTCAACACAATGACATAATTTAAGCATAGGTATTTACAAGTCAGTAAATACTGATGATACTGTGGTTTCTTCTGCTATATCATTATAAAGACATTCAATATTGTAGGAAAAATCTGTGATGTATAAAAAAAAATAGACAAGTAGAAAAAGAGTGCTGTTTCTTGGATCTAGGTTTAGGAGATCAACCCAAGAGCCTAAAAATCCACGGATCTGCAGATTCTCATTTACAATTACTGCTATAAGAAGCATTTCTGGTTGTCCCCAACAGAAAAAAAAAAATGCTAATTTAATTGCGTACAATAGTATTTGATTAATTTGGGTGCCGATACTTAAAACCCCTTGACACACGACCAATGACGAGGTATCCATGTTTGTACATGTTTTATTTGATGACGTGTACCTGGTACAGCTATGATGTGGTCTAGCGCCAAGTCTAGATCAGGTCTAGAGACTCGGACATGCGGTCGACGCCGAGCCAATAGTAGAATGGATGCAGTAATTACAATAACACTA
Organism: Lepetodrilus schrolli; assembly: GCA_032361225.1. Taxonomy (NCBI): domain Eukaryota; kingdom Metazoa; phylum Mollusca; class Gastropoda; order Lepetellida; family Lepetodrilidae; genus Lepetodrilus; species Lepetodrilus schrolli. The sequence continues at coordinate 4,314 of JAUTBT010075832.1, read as the reverse complement.
TGTTCAATACAACCATAATAAGGAGTAAGCCATTTCCAAAGTTGTCGACACCTGAGGATGTTAAATAACTAAATATAATTTTACTGACTCAAGCCGAGACGAGGGTTACATACAGTGAACAATATTCCTACATCTAGAAGTGGTTAACCTCTACTGTATTGGTTTGATTTTTTGTTGTCACATCTTGAGCTTTGGACACCTTTGCATAATGGACTTCAAAACTCACTATGGCTTACCTAATCATATCAATCATATAAAATGTCTTCAATAATATTAATAATAATACATATTGGTAACATGTTATAATAATTCTGACATGAATATAACGTGATGTATCTTGATCACTTGGCTAATTAAAAATCAATTTTCCGATTTGTACATTTGCAAAGAAGAAAAACATAACCAACCAAACAAAACCAATAACAAGGACTTGTAAATAAGGTAATACATACAGCGAGATGCCTCTGGTAACAAAAATTGCATCATTCACAGCTGGAGTAATCAACGGAGCCAATTACTTTAAATACACTTCATTGCTATAGATACATGCACAATATACAGCCTACAATCTCCACGACAACATTGACAAATTCCCATAGTAATCTACAGCGTTCCCTAGCAACATCATTCTGCATATATTCAACAAGTACACAGCAATGGTCTGGTGTTTAAAGACTCTACAGCACAAAAAAATGGAAAAAAAGAAGACAAAGACAGTAAATTCTGTAGCTTTCCTAGATGCACAAATTCCTCAAATACGAGGAGAATTCTAATTCCACAGCGCGACTATATCCAATATAAGATCGTACATCCCTTCTCCTAAGGTGGTTTATGCTATCATGACACAAGTCTCGCACTCAGACAGACACTCAATAGTGATGGGTTGATTTTAATCAAATGGTTAGTAAGTCAGTCCACGTAACAGGAACATCCATGAGGGAAACAGTCAACTTCTTAGCACTACTTTAGAATCCTGTCTAAATCTTGACCAATGAAATATGCTTGAAAACGTCATCATGATATCTGAAATCTACTAACAGTCTTCTGACAAATGTAACAATAAATACTATATATGATTTTTTCCCAAGCAAACGCCAGGCCAAGGAGAAGAGTATCTTCAGGCCACACAAATATTGGAGCTCCCTTAAAAAAAATAAGAAAAAAAATAATAAGAAAAAAAAATCTTTCAAACATTTGTATTCATGTAGGAATGTGATTATGTTAAGTATACAAAGGATTATAATTGTATTATTATTATTGTTACATAAAAATCGAGTTCAGCTTTTGACTTTTTTTCCGAGCCAGTCCAAATCACATGATTACATCGCTGGACAATATTCTTCCACTGGGTGAGGAAAGAAGCGACAGCCAGCGACACAGCCAACAAACAAAGTGCAGGTGGGGGGAGAGGGGAGTCAATAACTGATTTCAGCTCGGGTCACGAGTTGAGTGCGTGCACATGGTCCCAAAGGTCATGGGCCCAGCAGGGGTTGCTGTGGCGTGGTGGTTGGCATGTCTACATGCCGTAGCCATACTGCATGCCGGCTGCAGGCAAGGGACCTGGGGGATAGCCGCCACCGTAGCCTGGCTGAGGTGGCACCACGCCAGGGGGAACGACTCCAGGGCCGGCGGTCAGCATCAACTGAGGCTCAGCTGTCAATGCAAAAAGAGACGGTTACATGGTAGGGGAGAACGGACAGATCAGGGCTAATTTTAGAGTGAGTGAGTGAATTATTTTACGTCACAATGGCATACTTGACGAAAATATTTCTAGACCTAATAGGTGAATCAGACATAAAAGTGAATTATTGTTTTACGTCACAGTGGGAGAGACATATAAAGGGTATGTTTACAAGACCAAATAACAAGAATATACTGCAAAGTTCCTATTAATTTGTACTGGAAAATACATTTGATTGTTGGATCGAATTAACAAAAATTATCAGTATCTTTATGTCGATATTATAGATATTGACATTCCAGCCAAATGAATGCTAATTAGCAGTTAGCAATTATCTCACCAATGAGCTAAAACTTGAAAGAATAGCAGTTTTGTGCCAATTTCCAAAATGTCAATGCGGGAATCATGCAAGGTGTAGTTTCAGGTCAGTATGTGGATATAAATTCATAGTGGATACTTACCGAAGACAATTGGTCGGTCCTCAGCCTTCTGTTCCTCCTCACTTCTCACAGCATCTGACTGCTCCAACTTGTCAACCTGGAATGCAACGCTAGCACTCAACAAACAGGTAATATAGATAGTCTTCACTATTAATGCAAAACTCACACTCAATAGGTAATTTAGATACAGTCCTCCATATTAATAAAAACTGCCCTGTAATAACTATTTCAGCCCTCGTGAAAATCAACAGCCACTTTTCCTTGTGATGTGTTGTGTTTTTTTTGTGTGTGGAAATACAACAACACTTTCAAAAGTCGATCTTTCTCTACATGTGTTTACTTCTAAAGTAAATTTTCATTAACATTCTTTTTTTCTTCTTTCCAATTGCCATGCACACATTTAATTTCTTTTGTCTGTGATTTCATAATCGGGTAACATATAATATCTGAAGAAGCATTATCAAAATTGAAATGAAATTACTATTTATTTAAAATCTAGCACTACTTATTGTTTCTATTCAAGCACCTTTGATTTTGAGTAAAATTATTGTGTGCAAAGAAGAATCAAACACACAGCAAAAACAATGTAAAATGTGACTGGAGTAAAGAATGGTTAGCCCTACTGTCAAATGTTGTTGTAAAATATGACATTTTCATCTTTTTTAATAGAAATTGATTCCGCATTCCTGACAACAGTGTTCAAGCTAAACTAAAAAAAATTATTGCTGTGTTGGATTAATAAGCAATGCATTTTTTTGGTTTTAAATTGGAGTTTAGAGCCGATTTCAAGATTCGTTCACTTAGTTCACAACTTGTCAGTTTAGGGCAAGAGGAAATATGCACAACCATAGAACTGAGAGTTGCAGTAAATCTGTAAGCACTGGCTGGTACTGATTAGTTAGTCCGTTAGTTAATTTGGTGCTTCACATCGCAGCGGGAATCTTTCACCCATACGCGACAAGTCCGGTACTGACAGACCAAGGATGAAGATAACTGCATTGCCATGGTACAGACAGCGCATCCTATCATGATTGCGTCAGAAAGATAACCTTCACTAACATTGATGCTGGGCTCCAGCGACAGGATTTAAGGCCACTGGCTCCAAAGTCCAACCATTGAGCTACCACCCTGACTCTATGCCATCGACTATTTGCTGAACATTCGACGAAGCTCGTCGGTCCTTTAGGGAGCCGCCATATATGAGCGAGTGCATTTTGGAACAAGTTATATAAATCAAGTTCATCCACAAAATAACTGTTGAAATATTATCCATCACTAAAACTTCACATTTCAGTAGTCAAAATTAAAAGGAAGTGGAATTCCTCAAACACCCCATGCACTTTTCCACGAGCTAATAGCTTCAATCTAATGTGATAAAATGATTTGTATTAAACGAAAACAAACTTATAGAAAAGGAAAACATATTGGGTAAAATGCATGGGATATCAGAGGGGTCCTCCAACCAATCAAATAAGACCTTTGAAAACAATATATGGTTAAATATAATAGACAGCAAATCCATCCTCTATAGCCATCTTACCTTAACTACAAGTCGACTGATCTGAAAATATGTGGAGTTCATACATTTTTCTCGTATACTCCAGATATGATCAGAATAGCTGTGTGTATTTCAATATTAACAAAAGATGAATGGAAGCAGTTCTTAATATAGTGCCGGTTTAATTTAACCATCTCCTTGTTGGATTAAACACAATTACAGCTCTATGAAGCATCTCCAGCAGAAAGAATGTTAAAAGTAAATATTCCCTCATCAAAATGAATTTGAAGACATCAAAATAATTTATTTTGACAATGTTATTTTATTTTTTAAATTGGGGTTTAGAGCCGCTTTCAAGATTCCTTCACCTATATCATGGCTTGTCAGTTTAGGGCAGAAGGAAACCCACAACATCCATAGAATACCATCATAGTTTTTTTTGCCAAAGTATTGATAATTCGCCAAAGAATGCCAATTTTCCACCACCCTGTAATAATCTGTAATAATCTGTAATAATTTGCCTCCAAACCCCCTTTCCAACCTGAAAAAATAGAAATTACTAAAAGAATTTTTAAAAATTGCATGTGTTCTCGTCTCAGCGCTGACCCCCAAACTATACATTGACCTTCCCAAACTACCCCCTGGGGGGGGGGGGGGGGGGGGGGGGGGGGGGGGGGGGGGGGGGGGGGGGGGGG
>JAUTBT010075821.1:0-13294 GCA_032361225.1 Lepetodrilus schrolli | reverse complement strand
ACACCACAAGTTTTTCAGCCTGTGATTCAGTGTGGGGCAGGAACGAATCCTAGATACGATCAGGTTCTCGGTCACCCGTCCACGAACCAGCCGAGCTCGAACGTACTCTAACCCGAGCGTTCAGCCATGCAATGCACGGGACCATGTGCCACCACAGTATACAGTGACAACGTAACATAACAGAATAGAATCATTGTTTTCTGTGACGGCAGACGTTTCTAAATGTAAATTAATTACATTACCACTCGAGTTACGGTCTGAGAAGAATGTAGAATTAAAAGCATTTGAGGTCAGAACATGATAGCCCTAGTGGTGAACGCTCATTTGAAAAGTGATTTAATTAACACAAGAGCTGTTACGTTCTATGGTGTCCTCGATGCAACGGTAGTGCAACTGATTACACCAAGTGTATTCAAGAAGGTGAGCTAGTACACTACTCATCCACCAAAACAATCACGACTGCAACGAATAGTGCCAACTTCTGCATCAACGGGGTGTTTAATACGCTCTGTATTAGCACAATCAACACGTAATCGATATATGCGCAACACATATTCTACAGTAATCAATTCAATTATTTACGTGCTAATAAATAATCGATGTGTCTTCATAGTCAAGCCAGCCAGCACGTGATACTGATACGCCATCGCCAGGTCCTGTGTCTAGGCACACGACCGTATGGTCATCACTCCAGACACGTGATGACAGCCATAATTATTAAGATCATCACGAACTGCAACGTGGATGTGGAAAATATGGTCGTTAATTATCCACCACAGACAATGAATTGCAGGTATAGTCTGAGCATAATCCACATGCTAATGTGTCATATTAGCATAACAGCATTGGATGTGGATTTAATTAAATATATCGAATAAGTTGGTAAAATATGTAATGTTGTCAACTTTATTGATGTACACCATTCCATAAATTCAAAAAGCAGTAATGAATTATTCAGTTTCTCACTGAACCTTTGAAACTCACCATTGCCTAAGTAATATCCTTCAGCTGGATGGTAACTATACAAGGACGATTTGTTTCAGAAAATGCCTCCCAGTAAGATATACGTGGTAGAATGTGTTTAAGTTCCAGGATCGGCAGTCCAGATGTATTGCCCTCTATTGAGTGGTGTAATACCTAAGAAGTCAATAGTCGTAAACACTGTCAACAGTCGTTTTCCTAAATTTATAGAGTTAATTATCAACGTTCCTAACGTGAAGTATATACAGAATGCATCCGGATATAGACACGCTTACGTCAGGTTTTCTGAGATGTATAATATATCTATATATCAAGCATCACAATTCGGTTGAATGTGTTTGAAAGAAAATTAATTTCCGAAACGTGACGTTTCTTTGCCTTCATTCTTGGTTAATTGCACCATTACTTTGATTAATATTAAACCGTCCAGTTAATTGAATTGACATATTTGGATTTGGGATAGTTTATCACCCAGGAAATCAATTTCAAGGTGATAGAATCTAGCTTGCATCCAAATATCCTTTAATTCGATCGCTGTTAATCACGCTTGGGCCAACACATCGGGGTATTGTTCAAGTGAAATCTACACGTGTTTCCTGCTGCTTTATTTCAGAATCATATGAAAGCTTCCCTAAATTGTTTTGGCTTGACGCCCGCTTGACAAAGAACACCAGTAAAATAGAAATATAATTCAATAATTAAATTCGAGTTGATTTACTATGTATTAGCCCGCCACTTCTAACGCGTTCACTGAGGAAAGTAAAAGTTACCAGCGTTAAACAATAACTGTAAGTGATGTTCCAATAGAGCTGTAGATATCTCGTGTACGGATACACTATCTACATGTACGTCTGTAGCTTTGCCTTTTCACAAAACCTGATTCTGTATAGAAAGGTCATTAACATCAGAACAACATGGAGCATTTGTAGTCAGACTATACATCGCAACTATCCCCAAGAGGTTAGCATTTCCCTTTACCATTCATATCATGTCGATAAGCGAGCATTTAGCAGCATTATGACGTAACTATAACTTGTATTTGATGATAATTTCATCTTTCTGATGCGCGTCCTGTCGTATCCTAATTCAGTTTAAGAATGTTTCCAATTTAGACGAGTTACGTTCCACTCTTCGTCCTTTCTGAAAGTTTGTGATGAAGGTTCATGGTAATTGCTTTTACATGACTGTGTTAGTGTCCTGTGTTAGTGTCCTGTGTTAGTATCCTGTGTTAGTGTCCTGTGTTAGTGTCCTGTGTTAGTGTCTTGTGCTAGTGTCCTGTGTTAGTATCCTGTGTTAGTGTCCTGCGTTAGTGTCCTGCGTTAGTGTCCTGTGTTTCTCAGCACTCTATAGTGGTGTAAATGTAACAAATGTGTTTTTAATGCCAACACAGAACACTGCACAAACCTAAACACACCAATCTCCTCCCACGAACACAATCAGTAGACAACGGTGGCGCACAGCGTTTGTATTTCCGGTAAGCTAAGGGCGGGATAATGACAAGCCAATGTTGCATAATATGCGGGGGGGGGGGGTGTTCAAATTTGAGTAGTAATTGGAACTATATCTGAACCATATTACCGGGTAGTGCGGAATGCCTTTCCGACGCGGATGTGACATAGTTGTTAGGAAGTGTTCGCAAACAACCACTTTGTTTCGTTACTGCATCAAGCGCCATAAGGAATACAGGTGTCGCCTTTGAGAATGGAATAAGATCACTGTATAGTATAGGTGAAATGGACTTCACCCCAAGAAATACTTGATATCAGAAGTGAACGTATTAGGCAATACCATTATTTGCACGCTCAATTAGATTAATTAGAGTGTATATTCGCAATTAACACATTGTTTTTGAACAGAATATATACGAATGCGTATGAAAGTAAATGTCAAATTTACAAACATATGTCGTGTCCAATCTATTGAACACATGTTTCACTCTTGGTAACTTCCAGGGCCTAAATACTTGCTCTCCGTTCAGTACAGACTCACAAATAGTGAATTTTCATGAATATGAACTACTTATAGAATATGTAGAAATACATTCAACAATGGTAAGCCATATATCATAGTTCGCACACTCATAGCATGACGTTATACGTATACGATTTAAATATTAAACTGATCCGAATTGAAAGTGTCGTACTAGGATCCTGGATGATTACTTAAAAGGATCGTTGATATTGTGTTTTGTTTGTAGTTTGTGTGTGTGGTGAAGTATACTGTACTCTGAGGTGGTACCTGTAAATACCTCAAATTCATTGGATTTCAATGGTTTTGGTACTAGTTGTTGTAATTCCAATCGTACCAGCGTACACTTCACCACGCATTGGTAAACTAGCACCGCAGTTGGTGTTGAACAATAACTCATTCACTCACTAGGGAATACAAACCGTCCCGCTGTGCACTGCCTTGTACATATTTACCTACTACTAACTTATAACCAGTCCTGTATTGTAGTATATGCTATCCTGAATTGTTGAACACTAGAATTATAATACCGTCATTTAAAAAGAATGGCAATCATGTACGACTCGAATTGCAATAACACATATTTCTAAAAAAAAATGAATGTTTTCTAAAAGGAGAACTTAATTTGAGGAGTAATCTCATCTTGTTCTGCGTCGTCATTTCTGTCAGTGTTTACTTCACATCGTATCTGTGCAAGTTATCTCAGTAAATGTTGACGTTTTTGTCCACATTGGACTATTTCTAAATTGTTTAAAAAAATGCTGATAGTGTCTATTGCAACCCATGGCAGACATTGCAATGTTGGTAACATATTGACATCAATAGCTTAGCACACTCAATCTAAATAGCATAGCGCAACTTGCATGCACCAGTACCAAACTGCATTATGACGACATAGAAAGCAATCAATCACGTCTTCCTTGAACAATGTTCATTCATACTTCCTATATCTTCAATGAAAAATAAGAAGCGACATAACTGTTCATGCTGTTTTCACAGACTAGGACATCACACGTGTATTCGTCGGATGCCAAGACAAATAGATGTAATGATAAATAAATGCTCAACGCACCGATGAGCTGTTAATTGCACATGATATACTAATAATTTGTTTCATGTTTTCCATTGAAACGATGGACGAGAATACAGCCCTACGTTGTTACTATATATCATAGACGCGAACACTATTTCAAGACGAAGTCTGGACTAGTTTACACATCAAGCACGCCGCTGTATAGCTACGGTGTTTATTTTAATGGCTGTTTATTATCGTGTTGACTTGCGCATACATGCACGTTTGGGCAAGTGCAGGTAAACTTGAAAAGTTTGTTTGGCATACGCTTCTGGGACAACACTCCATCTCCTCTGTTGATGCATACTAACTGACATACATCAGTGTATCACCCAACAGATTAACGCTAATGGCTGGTCTCCGTATGTTTAGAAGCTGTGGTTCCTACTTTGTTTGGCACTGACGTTAGTTAAAACATTGATACGAGTAATACGATATGCTGGCATTGATACACATTGAAAGTCATTACTTTACAGTCGGTTTGAAAATGTTCGTGAAAGTACACTAGTCACAGGTCAATACTAATGCTTGTTACTTAAAGCCATGCTCACTGGAAAATACGCAGGACATAGGATGTAGATTTATAGCGCAACAAAGCATGCAATTAGAACATGCTGACACGACATATGTCGAAAGGAAGACCCGATGGAATACACATAATTACGTTCTTGAGGACGCCTTCCATAATCTGTAGTTACACATTTTTTTCATCAAGTGCCAATAAGACAAATCCACTATATAAACACAACTTATGGGAGTTATTTATATGGGCAAACTAAATCACCGTAAATAATCAAAGTGCGGTGAATGACATAAAATAACAATCGATGTGCACCAAGTAGTGTTGTGAGAGCTGACGTGGAACATTCGCCGATAATTCACTTGCATCAATGGAGAATCGTTTGAACCTCAATCAAGCTCTTTATCCATCGAGTCCATTAGGTATGGACTTTCCAAGTAGAATGGACCTAGCAGTCCAATGCACTGTTTGTCGTGTTTCGTTTCGGTAGGATTCTGCTGCCCTTCAAGAACCAATGAGTGCTAAACCGTGTTTCATGCTTGGATATTGAACCAGTCGCTCATTGTCATCGAGCCAATTATTTCGAATTTTAGTACCGAAAAATAAATATCCAAAGTTAATCAATCAGCATCTTCAGTTATACACCATTGTTCGCACTATGGGTCTATTAACTGTAGTCATTCGGCCTTGTAACACATATATCGTTATAATCAAATTATGTCAACCTAAGCAAAAGTTGTTCCTCCGCAGTGTTTGGTTCCATTGAATCAACCTGGAAACATCTCAGCTATATCGTAAGCATCGTAAAACACGAATCGGCGTTTAATCACTTTTACTATGCACTGTAATGTGAATTCTACCCTGAAATACGATTAAATAGTTTCTAGTTGATGCTGGACTATTATGACCTGTTACACCACACTTGGAAAATATAATGTCCTTTAGATGTTCGCTGGATCACAGCACTTTGCATCACGTCCTGTATGCAACGACAACAATTCAACTAATGTGACAGTTACATACAGATGAAAGATTAACTCATAATGTTGGAGGACTAAGCTAACTCCCTTGGAACTAAGGCAATGGTCAATAGAAATAGATACACACGACATTCATACGTAGATACCCACCACACATACAGGGCGGGTGGTAGCGCAGTGGTAGAACAGTTGGACTTCGGAGCCAAGGGTTCCAGGTTCAAATCCCGCCCCGGGGACCCGGCATCAATGTTCGCGAAAGTTACCTTTCTGACGCGATATTGATAGGATGCGATGTCTGTAGAGTGGCAATGCAGTTATCATCCTTGGTCTTGTCAGTACCAGCCGATACTCGCAGGTTTACTGCAACATTGAGCGCTACAGATGTTGCGGGTTTTCTCCTGCCTAAACTGACAAGTCGTGATATAAGTGAAATAATCTTGAAAGCGACTTAAAACCCCAAACAAAAAAACAACAACAAAACCAAAAACAAACAAAACAACAACAACACACATACAATAATGGCAATACGGCATTAGCAAGTTAGTAAAGTATACAACCAACGTGGTACGAATAACAATAAGAAAACTCCTATATTGGACGCATTTATTTATGTTTTGTGGAGCAGTATTAATTGAATGCTTTGCTTGTACTAATTAAAACCATGTGGCATTGATTTTCTTTCAGTGTGGATGATATATTTCCAACTTGAATAGTATGCCTATATCCACCATTGTCGTCATTAAATCAAATATCAGTTTGAACTAACTACTAGACAAGTGTGCTAAACATAACTACTTCTACGTTAACGTGTGTAGACACGGCTCCAGAAGTATGACACAAACATTGAATTTTCGTAATATAATACAGACCGACCGATCAAAAATATCGAAATTCTAATTCCAGTATTCAATATATAATTGTATACTCAATAGAATTGTCAAATCCAGACAACTTCGCGGCGAGAATGTAAAGTGAACTTTTAACTATTTCGTCTCGACTTTCTCCGAGTACAAATCGATACCGATCTGTTATTTACTTCTGTGAACATGTAACTGTGTGGGCCCATGAACAATGAGTAATGTGTCTCCTCCAAGATCCTAGTTTAATCAAGTATTGGTTGACTTGTGAAATTAACACCATAGGAGGTCGAGTCCTTTCTGATATCATGGGAACGGAGACGATAAGACTGCCATCATTTGATCCGGATTGATCTTACACACTTTGTCTCTCTCTATGGGCGTGTCATGTGTACGCTGGTCAAGAGACGGTAGCATTAAACACCGACAACCGTGTTCAATAATTCCATTACTAAAATTAGAATATAAGACGTTTCACATGCTACGTAATGCATTTGGATATGAGCTGCATGGGCGTTTCATTGTTCATTAATTGTTCTTTATATTAATATCTACGTGTCCATAGCGAAACTATCCAGTATAACTATTCAAATACGCTTTGATAAATAGGGTGTTAAAAAAAAGTTATATCTGTGTACATGTTGAGTTTGACGTGTGCATTTAGTTTTGTGAATGATTAATGTAATACTTACTAAAACCTATTTTTGTAAATTTAACCTATATAATGTTCAAAGGTGTAATGAAACACTAGCATGTATACACTACACGTGTCTATAGTAAATAGCATGTATACACTACACATGTCAATAGTAACTAGCATGTATACACTACACGTGTCTATAGTAACTAGCATGTATACACCACACGTGCCTATTATAAGTCGGGCATAGTAACTATGCATGGTCTAATACGATCTCTGAAAGACGGTTTATCAATGCTACCAAGATTCATTTAAACGAGGACAATTCGCTACATCTGGCCAGTCTTTATTTGATATATTTGGCATAATACAAAATTATCCTAAAAATGATAGATCGTGTAGACAACCATTGCATTCATAAGCTGAAGGCTAATCTGAATATCAGTTCATTGCTGTTAGTTTAGCATTGCATTCATAAGCTGAAGGCTAATCTGGATATCAATTCATTGCTGTTAGTTTAGCATGTACACACAATTCAGAGACTGATCATGAGATCAGCACTAACACGTTTAGCCGCAAATGAATCAAGATATTAACAGCGTAGCGTCGTGCAGTGGCAATCATTATAAATCAATAAGTTTTTCTCCTTGATGTTATTGAAAGAAACCGATTGTGTCGGAGAATCCCTCCACGGTTCAACGTTATACTCATGATACACGTTCCTTACATGTAGTTTGATACTGCGTTGGCGTATCCACAATTATGCAAACAATACGACCTCAAATCTTATTACGAAACTATTCATGGACATGGACATGAACACTATGGGACATAGCATTCAAAATGTATCATGTTAGTTTGACAAGTATTCGTCTCCGGGATTGATTTTTATAAAACTGCCTGCAATGTTGCTCAGTTATTGCTACAAGTTTAACTTAAACGCTGGCATATATACGAGAGCATGTTCTGTGTTTTCAGAAGCCATAATATTGGGATAGTCTAAAATACATTTGGATGTAGGTCAAGTCTGATGCGAATACCTAAAGGTAGGAACATAAGGCTCCAAGACTGAACCCCGCCCGATCGTCATAAGAGCATACGAATAAGAAAGAATATATCATGGCCTGTCACACCTTGTTCTCACCAAAATACTTCTATTCATATCCCCCTAGAGCAGCCTAGTCTAGTTTACTTGGAGAACAAGAGGGAAAAGCATTTCAGCGGTTCCTTTCATATAAATATTATACCAACCAATATAATTTATATTAAAACTATTCACTTTCACCCTCGGAGACTATGAATAATCTAAATATTTCACAATATAGCTGCATATCAGATGATATGATGACTAGCGGTGGTCATTTATTACTCGGCGTCTATTTCAGGGTAATTATATACATTAAACAGTTACTACTAAACAGTGGTATATTATTTTGGCATCCTGTGATATCTGACGTATCTGGCTCCAACTCTGTCATATTTTATGTTGAGATGACACTGTCGGATAATAACATAGGTCGGAGGTTCCAAATATTACTAAAAGTAATAACAATAACAATAACAATAACAAAACAAAAAATAATAATAATATTAATAGAATAGTAGTAATAATAATAATAATAGTAATAGAATAGTAATAATAATAATAATAATAGTAATATTAATAGTAATAGTAATAATAATACAAATAATACAAATAATAATACTAGTAGTAGTAATAGAATATTACTACTACTACTACTACTACTACTACTAATAGTAATAATAATAATAATAATAGTAACAGTAATAATAATAATAATAATGATAAATAATAAGTAGATTTAAATAGCGTAAATGCTTCCATTCACCAGGACATGCTCACAGTGCTACTTGGTAAAGCATGCATTATTGTGTAGAGGGAACAGATATGTCTTAAGCAGAGTTTCAAAAGAGGAATATTAGCAAGAACAAGTTGTTAAGTAATCAGGCATGTTGTTACTTAGGCATGAAGCAGCATTGGGACATGCTTTCTCTCCATATCGAGGAGATCTAGTAACTGGCACTATCAAGCGATGCTTGATCTCATAATCAAGAGATCGCATAGATACACTTAATAGTTATGGTTTCGGTGATAGACATATTACTCCATTTTTAAAATAAAGTATGAACGGTTTACAGCTAATTCGAAAATATCCTCCGATCATGATCAGGACAAATACGCACAGGACACCTAACATGGGTGCTAAAACATAAACCCGGACTGCCGAGGTGAAAGTGTCTTGTCATAGTATTGTCTAATCATGTTAGGATCCTGGAACACGACACCTAACTATTTTTGCTGTGAATGGATTTTTTACATCGTGAATAAATTGCTTTGTTTTTCAGGTGAATATTTAATTTTAAAAAACACATTGCATATTAACTTATTTCTATTGGTAAAGTATCTCTAGTCCATATCCTGGCATGTTTTTTCAAGCACTTATTACTCGGTTATCATAAACATTAAATAGAGGTGTGTAGAAGATCATGTTACCATTTCACGGGCGCCACATTCACGTAAGAATACGCCTATCGTTCATGGCACACAGAAAAACATATATAAAATATTCAGAAAACAACGATTTAAAAATAATAATCATCCGGGCACGCGCCATGCGTAGGTTTGAAGCTGCACAAGCCGTACCGGAAGTGGTGCATGTGTTTGGTTGCATACTCTAAGGATGTGTACTCATCTAAGAATCAACAGTAGATCGTCCACGAGTGACGTCACGTATGGATGATGGAAAAAATGTGATTACGTCATGTGTGCAATCGCAGTCATTGCCCAATCATCGTGTCTCGGAATTGTGTTTGGTCATCCCGTAAATCATTCTGAAACGGTCGCATTCTGCATGACTTGGTGCGAGACGCTCCGATACGTAGCTCAAGTGTTGACGTCAGCTTACCGTAACGCAATGATTAATTGCGCAAATCAAGTAATGAAAAGCAATGATGTTTGGTGTTGCGTCACTTAGACTCAAATAATTAACATAACAGAAAACTGCAGTTCGTTACATTCTTTATATTAATTTCAAAGTCTCATTTAGTCCAAATCAAGTTTGTTTTGGGGTTCAGTACATTAGGGGGCGGGTGGCCGTAGTCATAGATCTGCGGACTTCATAACGAAAGGTCCCGAGATCAACCCCAGCCTCGGGACATATGGCATCGATGTTCCCGGAAATTAAATTTCCGAAGCGATCGTGATTTGACGCGCTGTCGAATTTCAGTTGCCATGTTAAGTTCATCAGTACCAGCCTCATCCTTGAAACACACACCATTATGCCTACTTAACATACGTCAAATGACGAACAGACATACAGACATTTTATTTACGTCTCATCAGCTTTGTTATTTACAACAATAACATGGACGGGTGTTACGTAGACATAATGGTCTGTATTTTGAGGATGTACCAGCCTGTGCGTGCAGGTTTATTGCAACACTATTATGATTAATACTACACGGCTTACAGGGTTCCTCTGCCGTAAATCGATATTGTTTATATATTAATATATTAAACGCATTCGCTATATTTTTTTTGCTAATTCCATTTACTTTTACTCTGCATATACTAATTGGTGATATCATGTTTTATATTACAGCGGTGGAACTGGACTACTTTGGAACTACACTTGTGCCTTTACCAAGATTCATCCCTACGAAAACAAATTTTACTTTTCAAATTGGAGAACTTGCCAGGCTGGAGTGTGCAGTGGACAACCTAAGTACAAAGAAGGTGAGTGCAGACAACCTAATGGTGGAACAACAAATGTATGCTTGCTACGTCCACCTGCGATACCAACCACCTCAATGAGCCCAGCTTGTACGTTAGATCAATAACTAGTATTGGATCACTCTACGATATCCTATTGGATAAACTTAACCAAACGTATTCATTACAATGCATCGTATGTCAGGTACGTGCCTAGATTTGCTTTTGATCTATTTATTTTAAAAAAAAAATAATATGTATTTGAAAACTTCTGGGATCCATGAACAGCTAAACTGCCTGGATGAACATCGATTGATTATCATAATATTATGTACGTTCGTTTCAAATTAACAATTACCCATTTGCATTACTAATAGCATACATGTACATGTATAGTCTTGTGGGTTTTTTCTAAGCACTTGAACACATCTAGTTTAGTTCCCATTAGAATCATGTAGTTCATCAGTTTGCCCTTCCGATACGCGAGCATTGACATACACAAATATACCCATTAAACACTTTTTTGAATTAGATCATTGTATAAAAATAAAATCGTTAATATTTAAACAGCTAATGGCACAATTTGGTCACCCGAGATTCCTATGGATGTTTTTCATTGCGGATCGTGTTAGATTAGGTGATACAAACACCGCCGGAGTAAATGTTATTAGGGTAAGTAAAGATTTGCTTTGGTATGGGTCAAGGAACCGGGTGATGCTTGAAGCGGTGAAAAATGATTTGATATTGATTACATGGAGGAGATTTCAGATTTCAGATTATGCTTTAGGGTTATCGCAATTACACAATTGTACGCGTAGTGAATCCTGCGTTTCCGAGGCCTAGTACTGTAGTTATACTCACAAAGTACTACGGATGAGGTTTAGGTGCAGAAGGTGATTGACGATCAGTCTAGACATATGTCATATATCAAACTGAGACGGTTGATTTGATCTTTATATAAAATAGCCATATCATGATATCGTCTACTTGTGTAAGCACGACAACAGTATTTTATTTAGTCTATGTGTTGAGTACGTATGCTTGTTCTGAGCGTGGACGTATCCAGGGCTTTAAATGGGTACAACTTATGTTTTTGTTTGGTTAGTTATGTATGCAGTTAGTAACGTATGTATCGTAACGTGTGTATTTGGTACCACAACATTATATTGATAAACTTAACCTACATGTAATACATCTGGGAAATGTCGACCAGCTTCAAGGATTGATTAAGAAATGTGAATGCGATGTGGTCGACTGTGATGTAGAGGGAGGTGGGGATGCGGGGTGGGGTGGGGTGATGATGGGCCATGTTATACCTAGTGGTGGTGGTAGTAGTAGTAGTAGTAGTAGTAGTAGTAGCAGAAGCAGCAGCAGCAGCAATGGTGGTGGCGGTTGTGATAACATTAGAACAGTAAAACATAATATGAATTGTACAGGATTTGAATAAATATTCCTTACCGTGTTTATGACATTGCAGTAATACATCAATGTGGGTAGCACTGAGTGCACGATCCCTATCAAGAGGAAACGTGTGAAGCTTTTCTAATCACGCGTGTGTCATTCTGTCATAGAGCTCTGATACCAATTTTGCAGAAAGAACTGCAGGTGCTCTGCGCTGGCACCCACAGAGAAGTCGTAAATACGACAATCAAGTCGGCAATAAAACCAACATCATATCTTGACATTCAC
The DNA here is from genome assembly GCA_032361225.1 of Lepetodrilus schrolli. Taxonomy (NCBI): domain Eukaryota; kingdom Metazoa; phylum Mollusca; class Gastropoda; order Lepetellida; family Lepetodrilidae; genus Lepetodrilus; species Lepetodrilus schrolli. Next base: position 854 of record JAUTBT010075821.1, on the reverse strand, counting down.
CACATCTCTTACATTTTGCCGCATATCAATGATACCCACATCTCTTGGAAGTCATGTTATCGGTATCTACAATATATACCTACATATATATATATATATATATATATATATTACTTTGAAATACAGCTATATTACGTGCGTCCATTTAGTGCATTTGCAACAACGAAATACTTTATCGCAGTTGATTAATGTTTTCGTGGGCGGGCGAATAATTGTAGATGCATCATGAACAATTGTGATTGTGTACATTGTTTTCTCATGTAAGTGTACTGCTAATACTGTATGCATGGCGCTCTGGCATCATATAAGTGATCACTTTCGCAAAGTGTCTGATCAGTGCTGTGTCATCAATCAGCATTGAGAATGTACGCTGTGAGGGCATGATTCCTATAGATCAGTTATATTATGTACGTGTATCTCTAAAATTTCCAAGTAAACTTGAAGTCTAAGATATGGCAAACTTACTAGCGCGTTGCCTCATAACATCTACACTGAAATACATACCATTTCATTTGCAACTATTGTCTTTGCAGGTAATATGGAGGAAAGGTTCAGAATCGAACCCTTTGACGATAGGAAAGCGGACATTTGTGGACGACAAGCGGGTTATAATAGAGCACACACCAATGCAGCAAAACTGGAACCTATTAATTAAACGAGTCAGAATGGATGATGAAGGAATGTACGAGTGTCAGGTCAGCTCCCAGGCTAGGCATTTACGTCACCATGTATACCTCACAATAGAAGGTAAGTGAACACTGCGTTTACTTTGATACTTGCCGGCTCCGTGGCGTAATGGTTAGAGCGTCGGCTCGGAGTGCGGAAGGTCGCGGGTTCGATCCCCGGTCGCGTCA
>JAUTBT010075810.1:0-13296 GCA_032361225.1 Lepetodrilus schrolli | reverse complement strand
ATGTTTGATTGAATGTCATTTTGACAATATATTGTGCATCAAAAGCAGTAACCAAAATTGCATGTGATTTCATAAAACATATTATATGATCCTTATCAAATTGTGAGTAGTATATAATGCATTCTTCAATCACCTCATCAATCCATCTCGACCATCCTACAAGAGGTGATGAGGTACGAAACAAACACGCAGCACACTAGATGAATCCCACCAGACCCAAATCCTCAGGGTCGTTGAGGTTAAGCTACACCGGCTAATGTATAGCCACACGTGGTGTACCCCAGTCATCGCTACAGGGGATCAGCTACCGTCTACAGTATTTAGTGAAGCGCTAACGGTCTGTTTCCAAACTGTGAGTATGTCTCATTTCGACCAGTTTAACATAGAAAGGAGAAAAGTCATTTTGTCCCCACATCGCCAGAGAGGTAATTGCTTGGGACGGTGTCAGGGATCACTCTCGTGTCAGAATGAGCTCCGTAGGGCAGAATAAAAAAACCTGTACGTATAATTATCATCATGCAAGTTCACATGTATACACAATGACATATCGATAATACGTAAGAAATGTTCTAAGGTCAATGTTATGACAATACATGATACAAAAGTTAGGTGGCGTTCTTTTTAAAGAATTATTTTATTGTTTAACAACTCATTGTAGGTAGAAAGTTCGCTAAGCAATGATTCTTCCATATACAGTCGACCCCCGTTTACCAGGACTTCAGATATCCGGTTCCCTCGTTATCCGGACGCTTTTTACCGGGAACCAATTATCTTCTATATAAAATTACTCAGATAAGCGGAAATTCTATTTCCGTTTCAGGTCGCTCATATCCGGACACCAATTACACAAATTAGGTACAATCTATATTCAGATAACCGGAAGACAAAATAACTAAGAAAACATCGACTGCTAATACTAGATTGTCATTTCAAAATCTCGAAGACCTCGTTGGTTTGGTAAGGATTTTAATCCTGAGCTGTACGTTCGATACAGAAACAATACGAAGGCGTGGATGACCGGGGACATCTTTACTGATTGGTTGGTTTGGTTTTATCGACGGATGAAGTCACGTGGCCGCAAAGTCATTCACCAAGCCACACTCCAACAGCCAATAAAGTGATGTCAAGCAAGGAACACCGAGCCGCTCTAGCCAGCCTTCTGACATTTTACGAGGACAATGGCATCTCGAACAGTGACTTTTTTCATTGCTTAAATGAATTGAAGTTGTCTATCTGTGTTTGTTTACTAATTTCCATGTCAAATTCAGATATCCGGAAATTCAGTTACCCGCACGATATTGCTGGGAACGCCGCCGTCCGGGTAAACGGGGGTTGACTGTACTCACATCCTTATAAATGTTTCATAATAAATACTAGCAGTTCTACTAATGTTATACTAATGTAGGATGCCATCCATGCTAGACATCGTTACACTAGGCATCGAGGGAGTGAGTAACACTAGAGTATGGCACAGCCACACGGGGGTGTTATCTCCCCTTGAAATACTATCTCCCTTTCATTACTTATTTTCACGTAAGTTGCAAAGAGCACTTCCGGAGATTTTTATTTGCCGTGGCAAATGCACGTTGCTTATGATTATGTGAGCGTGATAATGAAGAACAAGAGGCATTACTGCACTGTCTGTTAACAGTATACCGGAGTTTTAAAAAAGTTGGTAGAACAATGACCCTGCACAGATATACAACCAACACTGACCAATAAACTGTTGAATCTCTGTAGCGGGCGTGAATCCAACGGCGCAACACAGGAGTCGGAAATATTATGTCTAGTTACTACTAGTAGTGTTTTTTAACATGATTTATCAGCAAACCTGTATTATTTTAATAACTAACATCTCCTTCCCCAGCGCAACAAATTGCATGCAAATGACATGTGACCTTTGACGGAGACGCCCGCAGTCGTAGTTTGACTTCTGTGTTCATGGGGTTGTGTCTGTTGTAGGTGCAGATGGAATCACTAAATACCTTTTACATACTGAGAACAGTCCGTGAATTAATTAGGGTGATCTCTCTGCGAGTGCATCACTGGTCATCTTTCGTCAACACACTTTCCGACTTCCACTTGGCGTCAGCTGCCAACGTAATTTAGCGCACGTTGTTTTATTTTCCGAGAACGATGTAATTGCACAAATCACTACTTGAAAATGATGGTAATTGTTCGATACCATCAATTCACTCGTATATCAATGACGGATCTGGCAAAACTTCACCGAGACGCGAGGCGATCAGCACGGCTCCGTTGCAAAATATATTCAAATTACTTCGCTTATCGGCTGTTTCCCTAGAATACAGACACCATGCTTACACAAAACTGATTCTGCCTTGGTCCTTGACAAATATTTCCTATGATTCTGAACAAATTAGTTTAGTTCTTTGACATTTAATTGAACAAATCATCGCCTTCTATTTATCCGACGCCATTTTGACTGGGAAAAAAACATCTCCGGAAATGGTAATGTTCCAAGGGAGATAAGTCTAATAAAGGGAGATAACACATTTCTGAGAATGACTATAGCGGTACCTAATTACCTATTGTAACAACATGGTCCTAGCGCTTCGGGGCATAGGGGTGTGCAGCCCCATGATACATTCAGTGGTGTAATGTACAATGTATACCGTTCATAGTCGATATAGTTTCTACAGTGATTCGTTAACTAATTATGTACCTGTACATTAATGATATACTAGTACATGATTGGGGAGAAAAAAAACCATCTATAATTATTTACTACATATAGTGTGCATTCAGTACGTAAATGGTCAATTTATCTATCGCGATATGTCTCTGAAGACATAACAAGTACAGTTATTTAAGGATTGACTGCAATATTTTTAAACTTCATCGAGGTATGAAAAGAAAAGCCGATGTGCAAAGTTTGCACATCGGTTTTTCTGTTCGTACCTCGATGAACGTAACAAATATTGCAGTCAATAAATGGCAGTCAGTCATTATAAAAAGAATCCTCAACACATTCGTGAAAAATATAATAATTCTATCGAAATGATCTCGGAAGCAGTTACGTCATTTGGCCATGACGTCATCGTGTCATAGAGGAAGCTACGGCGTCATTTGCGTCACAGTAGAGCTACGTCACAGTTATTGACTAGATTCGCGTCCTGTTTGCGCTGACCTTTTTGCAGTTACCTTGATTTTTTTAGTACAAGTTTGTCATTCAAAAGTAAATCTTTGTGGGAGTGGCCTGAGAAAACCACGATCATGGAAGTATGAACGCAATGTTTTGGGATCACGCTGACCAATCAGATTGTTGGATTCACTGTATATTCATGTATTTGCTTCGCATCATAGCTATGCTTATCAACCATACATTCATAACCATAGTATCGATTCGACTTGGTCTGTATACAACGAGATGGGTCACGTTTAAGGACCATACAATAACGCACCCACCCAATAAGGCAATGACACTTGTTGAATTAACGAGATTAAACAGACACCTATGTTAGGTACACCCTCAGCATTTCTTGACGACGCCACCCCCTACTGTAACTGTATGCATGTCACTAGTTACATGCACAATGCATACAATACTTTCCTTCTTTAAACCAATCCACTGACACATGTCGTCTTGGGTGTTCGCTATATACATAAAGATCACAACTTTCTATTTTTGTAATTACCATTCGATTTGTATCAAAGCCAAAACGAATGTCGCTGGAGGCTGTATGTTTCTATTTACAGAGCAGAATCCTAGAGAAAACTACAGGAACTATATTACAATACGATCGCGGAGAAATGAATGGAGAGACCACACAACGTCGAGCCTTCTCTAGGTGTCCTTCCGCATACATAAATAGTTATGTAGACACTGTCACGAAGAATCGGTGCTACGACATCGAGAACAAGGTCAATGTGGGCTCAAAACGAGGTTATGTAAACTAGTTGAATCAGAATGCGGTTTCTTCATATTTTGATTACGCGTACGTCCATTCTCGTTCAAACGATACATGCACTGCTGCCGAGTTTGGTGATGGAGGCATGGGCTTACTGCGTTAATCCGAGCAGGTGTTGCCTAATGATAGTAATCTCAGCAACGGCCAGCTAATGACTACATATGCGAATTGTCTCGGCAAAGTTTAATATTAATTATTAAAGTTGTAATACTTTGTAACAATCATATCTAAATTATGATAGCGTGGCTTATGTTAGGATTTGGAAAGTCGGGCCGGGTCGCTAGTTGAGAAAAAGGTTTCAGATTTCTGAGCTATGGCATTTGATTGTGATGAGTGATCTTTACGACTTCATATACGTGTCTTGTACTCATGCTATTATTCATGATAACGCAAGTAGTGTTAATAAGTAGTCAAAACAATACGCAGATCCATGTAAACCAGGCAGTTCCTGATACCTATGAAAGCTACACCTCATATTGACTTGGCCTCTGGTTGTTGTTTCCGACTCGCATGGAATTCAAACGAGGATGCAAACAGGTCTATGGATGAGTGAAATGCAGGTTCATCATTTAATAGGTTATGCTGTCAATAATACTAACTTTTGAATCAGAAGAAGAAAAACAATGCATCATGTTGGGTGACAATGATCTAAGATTTCCTTGAAACTTACCTAATACATCTCCACAGACGTGTGTGCCGTATTCTCTTGATTGTCACCGCGTCAAGTCTTAGCTCATCACAGCGGCCATCTTCCGGTCCCGGTGCCATAGTAGATGCACATTATTGCGTCAAACAACGAGGGAATAGTTCTAGTCTTTTAAAGTGAACGCCCTGCAGATGGATCATTTTAACAGACCCGGCAAACGCTCTTGTCCAATCGTGAAGCAATGAATTAAAAACAAGCACACTCATCTGCAGATTGGAATCGGACATAAGCAATACGAAGGAAAGGTGTTGAGAACTATATTAATCAACAATAATACACACGGGGGAAAAACATGCCCCTACATACTCGAGAGTATCCACGGTAACACACGTAATGATGCCGAATGGATACCTAAAGAACGTACGATTTGTGTAATTAATAATACATGTCCAGTTCTGTGTCAAGTGTGCAAACACACTAGCATAAAAACGGCAACGGAGGACCTGGATTTAGATTGTTTTGCCGGACGTGACCAAAATGTTTATTGTAAATTACCGAGTGCATTGGGTTATGAACCGGATGCACGTAGTTTCCGTGGTAAACTTTCTTGGCCAATTGTGACGCCACAGGAAGTAATGGTCAGTATATTAATCAACGTGCAAAGAAATGCCCACTCCGAGACTACTCGAGGACCAGAGCGGTGTCCAGCGAGCGGCTTACTAGACTGGCGATCTGTCATATTACGCGCAAACGTGACGGAGAACCAGTCTAGTAATCAGCGCCTGGAGTCTTGAACAGATGCGCTTCGTCGTCAAGAGATAATGTTGAGCAGTTTATTATCTATGTGTGCCAGGAACCAGAGAAGTTGAGAAGTTAAACTTATTGTAAACAGTGGTATTTCCTGGTTTAACGGGTAGATGGGTGTAGATTAGGACTACCCATCCGGTAGGGAATGAAAGGGGAATTTTGTGACTCCAGCAATATGGGTAGTTTCGCAATGCTTACTCCATTACTATCGCATAACTGCTATGAGTTTTCGATGGCATGTCAGCAGCTTACAGTCATGTTGGTTTATCAGAAGCACAACTATTATTATACAGATATAAACACACGCAATCACGTACAATGTTTGTTATACTATGTGTCAAGTTATGTCTAAGAAATGAATATACGTATAATGGAACACAGCAGCGACGCAGACACGTATAACTTGTGTTTACGTATGTTTAAATAATAATAATAATAATAATAAGCAGTAGTAATAGTTATAGTAATAAAATTAATAATAATGATAATAATACTACTACTACTAGTCTACTACTACTACTACTATTACTATTTCTACTACTACGACTACTACTACTACGCCAGACTGTTAATATTCACAAGTCAAAATCATCATAACGGGTACCCATTCACAGTTGAGTGCTCCAGAGTGCAACATGATGGCATGATCTAGGCTCGAACACGGGACCTCAGGCTTATGATGCAGACTCGCTACCTCTAGATCACTGCACGCATTGCTGTGTATCTTGTCAAAACTGAAATCATCTGAATTACAGTTGCATGGCATTCACGGCGGTAGTCGACGTTAACGTTGGTAAACAACGTCTTCATTTAAAAAAGCTGGGCTCAGTAAGTTGGAAAGTGTACATGCGTTTGTATCCATGTGTACACTTACCTAGTCGACCGGATGTGCACTGATTTACTTGTCCATCTTGCTACTTGCACGAAGTAGAGTAAAATATAGAGACGTTTACATCGGCGTTCATGTGCAACAGCTACGGCGCATGTCTATTAATCAACAGTCAGTGTCAAGGACACTGTCAGAGCTCTGCCTTCTAGGCGAGCCTAGTTCCTATATGTCACGCTTACTACGGAGGTCAGTATGTTCTTGGGGGTACCGGCTGTATGTAAATGTGTTAGAAATGCAACTGTTGAAAAACAGACCACCCCCAGTACCAGCAGAGAGGAAGGTACCAGTCACATTACCTCCTGCATGATATATACGCGGCTTCCGCTTGGAACTGGCAGCTTCTTTACGCCAACGTGCAGGCTTCCAGCGACTACGTAACTAACGCTTAGGTTACGTGAGCGTTCCGTGGGAATACCTTCTGGAACGTCTGCTTGTTACTACCCCTGCGTATGTTAGCAACCGAAGGAGACTGAACTTAGCATGTAAGGTGTGTGCCAGGCCATAAGTGACACTTTGTGACGGAGTGAAATACAGTTTATCAGTCGTGACAACGGCACTGTCGCTTAGAAACAGACGCTAGGCTCCTTAGAAGTGGACGTCTTTATCACGTCTTCTGTGATAGATGTAACTTTTGACTACGTCTCTGTTAATCCCAGCTACAGTAGTGTGAACTTGCCAATACAATATGTTTTTTGTTTCATGCTGTATACATAGTTGATATACTAGTATTAATACATATTGCTTCGTGCTAAAGTTTCTATAAACAATACAATGGATAATAAGTATTAGCTTTCTCTCTCTTTCTCCCTCTCACTCTCTCTCCCTTCTCTCTCTTTCTCTCTCACTCTATCTCTCCCGTCTCTCTCTCTCGCCCGTCTCTCTCTCTCTCTCTCTCTCTCTCTCTCTCTCTCTCTCTCTCTTCTGTTCAGTCATTGATGGTCTCATATATTGCCATGAGCACGGGTGGCGGTGTTTCAGTAATCACATACACATGCTTCCTGCACGATGGATTCAACAAAAGATGAATCACAGGAGAATACTACTCAACATTTTGTTAAGACATGCTATCGGTTTTATGACCGAGTCGAAGTAGGTGGGGCGATGACTCCTGACTCTTTGCTCCCCGTGGAATTTCAGCCACGGAGATACAATTAGTCGAGACAGTTTGACTGATAAGACAACAGGAACATCAACAGAGAGCCAGAAGACAAAGTAGAGCAGATGAATGGTTTTAACTTTCTCAAAGCATGTCATTGATGACCGATATATCGTTATAGGTGGCAAATATGTCATCCAGGCATATCTTTGTTATCAAGGCCATTGCCGCATTGGCCCATATCCATGTAACAAAACATTGAAATAAAACATAAATAAATAAATAAACATATCCATGTATATATATATATAATGAATTGATAAACCATAACATGACTGTGTAGATATAGTTACGGTTGTAAGTTACTTAAATCATGTCAGGAATGAACACTATCAGATATAGGTCATAACACTAACGATACGCATGCATAGGTTGTAATTTCTTCAAAGATTATCATGAAACAAAAATAAAACGTATACATCAGAATAGAACTGATTTAGGTTGTAAGCTGCTCAGAGAACGTCAGGAATAAGTCAGGTGTATGCATAACTCTACCCCAGATTGTAATTATAATTCCTCATTGCGTAGTATGTCAGTCAAGTACATTGTAACTATGAATAAATAATTACATGGTTTCTTGCTTTTGTTCCGGCACATTTAAGACAGGTATTCACCCAAGACGTTGCATTGTCACGTATTACAAAGTTAATATATTCAAGGTGAGAAAAATACCTACCAAATAGTAGATGTTGAGTGAATAGTAGTCTGTTACAGCAAACAAATATTACTTGGAAGCTGAAACCATAAATGTTTACGTTTCATTTAACAATTTAAATGGGTTTTCTTTGGCCAGTGATTAACACATTAAACGTCATGATGCATAACGCTACGAGTGACATTAAGATTACCTTGGTCTTTGTAGCGGACATGAACACGACACTGAGGATTTACCACATAAGGGTTGATTGAACTCACAAGATACACATTACATACTAATTTCTTTCAATTCTAAAACATCTGATACACTGAATCTCATTATCACTTGCAGTATGATGTCGAAAAGTTCGGATATATAAGTCCTACGTATTTCGTAGACTCTAGTAATTTCTTTATTGGCGACGGTGTCTTTCGAGCTCACAATGGCGTGTTTAGATTCCCCAATACTCATGATGCTAGAAATCCCAGCGCCAGTTCATAATAACTCGATACAGTTTAGGCGTAGTATAGGTGGCAGTAACAGTTGATAGGCGTCCCGGTATGCGAGAGAGCTCGAGGGGACGATATACTGACAGAGTGTGTTCTTGAAACGTTTATTTTTTAAACTCTTAAATCCCCGGGACAACTGTTCCCTGCACTCCAAATTGGGGTTGAAGGTGTTGTGTTTTCCCAGGAATAGAGACTATAGTTTCTTTAACTTTTAGAGATCGTGTTAAACGATTGACGAGGATATCTGGCTCTGCGATAATTGTATTGTAAGCGGTTCAGTGCATTGATATAAATATGGCCTCACGTCGAGCTGATGTAGTTAACTAGTTGAAGCATCTAATGGGTACTGGTAGTGAGAGTGAATTTACGAGTTTAACTTGACATTCAGCTACAAATACATGCATGGAAGCCTTCATCTTATACAGTAAATATAGTCGCGCGTGTAACGGTGCTATGCATGTTCCTGCATACCGTTGATCGTCGAAAATATATACCGCTCAAACTTCGACGCGGCTTGTCTCTATCGACGTAAAGCAGACGTGTATGTCCGACGAGCGTATGCCATGGAATATAGAAGTATAAGTTATCGCGAATGAATCAAGCAGTATATAAATCGCATTGAAATGCCTAATATGCTTGAATAGCTCAAAATAGAAACTTAAACAGTCTAACAGAGCCCGTGTTTTTTTGTGTGTTCAATTCATAAATTCCACGGGTGTCAGAACAGTTTGCTTTATGTTTTCGTAAAAACGGACCAAAACACATTAGCATATTACCCACATGCCTTCTGTGAACGTGGGAGATTTCGACCAGGTCACTATGCCACCTGCATTTTTTATCAATTGAAAAAAAATACACGGGCTCTATTTAAATGAATACGACTATAATCAACTAGTGTTTGAGTATACTAATTACGAATATAACATACAACCAATGCATTCACTGCAGTACTACTTTTGTTATATCTGTGGATTAACAATAATCGTGCATAATTAAGGAATAAATGTTGAGTCATTAGCATTCATTTGTGCCACGAAGTTCACGAGACCAAATTTCATGAAGTGCTAAGCGTTTCATGGTAAATTTGGTCGTGACCCATTAACTTCATTGCACAGTGAATGGTAATGACTCAACTTAAATGAATAACAAACATCCAAATGAATGTGTGTAAACATATTAATCTGAAAACATTAAGTGTAATGAGTGATGGTACATGTCCACTGGAAGCAGTTTTCGACTGACTATTCATGTAATTGTATTTATCATTGATGTGTCTCTAAAGCTGGGGTACAGCAAGGATATATGTTGTGTTCATGAACGTTCATCCTATCTATAATACACTAGGTAAATAAGCACAACATTCTAACAACTAAAAATGCACGGTATATATATATCTCTCTATCTACTGAAATTACATGTTCTTGAATTTTCAGCAAAATCAGTTGACCGTCAATCCCATCTACCAACGCAAAATTAACTAACATTTGTCATATGGTTTAACACCTTATCATGAGGTGTTGTTCGCCGTTCTGCCTCTGCATGCATAAGAAATGCACCCACGGCAGTCACAAGTGGAAACATTGCACCGAGTTGGCGTAACACTTGCTCATAATATGATCGGATATGTGTATTATTGGCAGCTGACACGGCTCGGTTATACTGTTACATTAAGGTATCCACTCATAACGACAGTGTGTAATCGTATAGGGCAACTGCGGTACGGTATAAGCCTAACCAGAAGCAGTGTCTCAATGTTGCATCCCTTCCCCATTAATTTTAGTCATCTCAATTAAAATTTAAATTCGGCTGGTCTTGTATAACGACGTCTTACGACAATGTACTGGGAGTGTGAATGTATGTGTCCGGATTTAACACGCTACAACAAATCTGCAAGCAGTTCTGCTATTAGGACTCTCCATGTGTTGTTGGTATTCGTGGTTGTCAGTGACAAAGGACTTAACACATCAAAGGCCAGTTGCGCGGCCATTCATATCAGTCTTAGCGTGGTGGGTTACGTCTATGCTGTTCAGTCCACCAACCTTCCCAGAAATGTTCACTTCCGCCATTGCATTGATGCGATTATCTAATAATAAAGCAATGCACGGCCAAAATGGTTTGTCCACCGATAATGCAACGGAAGAATCCACGAGTAAGCCTACCATGTTCTACTATATTGTATACCTACGATCACAGTTGATGCTCTTATCTCAGCAGAACAACATAGGACTAGGTTAGGGGCCTTAATAAGGTTGTATTAAATATTGAAATGCACAAGGACGTATGCATGGTCCAGTCACAACGATACAACAGTGCCATCACAGGGCGTCTGACTTGGTATTCCTTCTTAAGGCACAGCTAGGCAATCCACGGACCAGCCATTGTGGAACAGAGTTAGTCCATCATTCTGTATGTATCTACCTCTGCAATGTGCATCCGTTGAACCTGCTGTCGTAGGCATAACTCTACCCATGATGTAGGCAACCAGAGGTGCCGAAATATAATGATGTCTGTGCCTTATCCAGTCGGGAGTGTCAAACTAGTAAACACAGTTAATAATCTATGCTTCAATCGACACAGTATTCACGTGGCCATCCGTCATGTCATGGGTTATGTCTTCCAAGCAATACATTAACGATGCCAATGCAACACCAGCAACTAAATGTTCTATGTTTTACTAGAAACGATGCTACCATTTTACAGCTCTATGAACACAGTATCAATAAATGCAATGATCTTTATCATACATTTCGAACAGGACCTCGAGAAGGATTGATAAAGTCGTGAGTACAGGTAGATCGTGGTCTGTTGGTGGTATCTACACGTGTAACCGTTGCCCAGTAGAATTAAGTTCATACCGTTTTGTCACTCTTCAGAATCTGTCATGTCCGATAATTATCTCAGGGTCTCCAGCAACCCCACGAACGTGAGCGCCTCTTAAACATGTCATTACCGAGACGTAATGTGACAATAGACAGCTGTTCTGTCTTGTTGGGGAAATATAAACCAGGCATGAAAACAATTCCTACAATATCGGCGTTCTCCGTTTGGAAAATTCTGACGGCTTCTGTGAATTAGATGCTACTTTAAACTCAACCTGCCTGTAATCATGGAGTAGTAATTCTTTATTGGGACGTTGTGTAAAGTCTACATCGTGTTTATATGTGTGCAGCGTATTTATCTGGATACGCAATACATTAGCTAGTGTATCCATAGTAACCTGAGAACGAATAACATTTCAATTCGTATGTTGTGAAGACAGTAATGCAGTGATAGTTGCGTAAACAGTGAATATTACATGATAGTAATTAAGTCCATGAATTCCCAGTTAGCGATAATACTGAGTAATAATATTAGCTTTTTTTTTCTCAACAATTCCCTCGATATACACACTGGCCTGCAGGCTCAGTTTACGTCAATTTGAATGAGCACTTCATGAAAAAAATCATAATACATCCATAGCTACACTATACAATTAATCACCTATATATTTGATTCGACAACTGGAGGCAGAGATTAAATAGCTATAAACACATGCAGGTTTCTGAAGGTACCTCACAATTAACCCTCTCCCTGCTGTATTAGACACAGACACAGCTTATTTAGGCATCTCCGGTTGCCTCCAGCAGGGAGAGGTTTAAACCAAGTCTGCGATTCGGTTCGTTCTTTCCAAAACAAATATTGAATTACAACATACAACTATTAATCCCCTCCCTTTTCAATTCCCATATATCTTGTTTAGATTTATGCTATCAGGCAATGGGACACACTATATATATACACACACACACTATCACGTGACTAACCTGCGTCCTAGAGTGTCCGCCATTCCTCATACTGACCAGATTGTCCGAGGGTCCAGCAGGTCAGAATGTGCATCATGGTATACAGGTACCTCCAGTCTGCAGAATCAGGGTACCCAGCACATAGATCAACACGTTATAATCCTGGCCGTGGTACCATATATACCATCATCCTTTCACAGTGGTACTACCAGACGTCCGTGAGAAAAACGTGTTTCTAGGAATTGTTCATTGGCGAGTCCTTCAAAACATAATTCACTAAGACGTCCAATTCTGGCAGTCATCGTTCCTGGTTGAAATAGACTGTCACGTGGTGTAGAGATCCACTTACAATGATATGATAACAGCATTCAGTGGACATCATACTAAATGTTAGCCAAACATTCATGGAAGTGTTAAGAAATGGAAAACAGGATGCACTGTGTGTAAGAACATCGTCTGTAGGAATGTGTACACATTTAACTTGGAATAAATGCAGTTGATTTAACCTGTGACGAAATTCACCTGCAATTAGTGAGTCTAGCCTCGTGTAACTGCCACGTTAAGACTTTAGCCGACGACTGCGGCCTGTTTCCACGGCTGTAAGGAAAGCACGCTTCGGCGCTATTGCTTCTCCATTGAACTCTGACCTGCAACAAGTATGTGTTCACCTCCGACCTTTTTCCCCATGTCACGTGAAAACGGAGTATATGATAACGTAATGATACATCTCCATAAACCATGATGCGCAATTCGGAATACATTTGTAGAATTGTATTTTGAGTAGTTTGAAAAATAGGCCTGGAATGTGTGTGGCAGTATACATAAAATGTTTGCTAATGTAGAGTCTTAAACAAACAAACTTCTCACCGGGGGGGGGGGGGGGGGGGGGGGGGGGGGGGGGGGGGGGGGGGGGGGGGGGGGGGGGGGGGGGGGGGGGG
>JAUTBT010075799.1:0-13296 GCA_032361225.1 Lepetodrilus schrolli | reverse complement strand
TACTGTGTCTGGGTGGGGTATTCATGTTCTATCTGCGGCATGATATACCTCCAAGTGAGCTAGCACTATATAAAAAATCCAGACTAGTACAAGCAGTACATATGCATGCAAGCCATGATGTGAGTGAAACAATATTGAAAGTGGCTTTAAACTCCAAATCAACCAACAACCAACCCCTGTGGACTTACAATTATGCCTGTATTACGGCCACTGGCAACACAAGAATTAAGGCTAAAACATCCTCTTATATACCTACTCTAATGCTACTTCATCCAATAATAATTACTCTTTTAAACATGAATCAATGAAAATTGAACTAACATACTCTACAGTAAACAACTTCCAAATGGAGGCTAAATACCGAAATTTACGGAATTATATCGAATTAGACAATGCCGCCAGAAAATAATGGTATAGTCTGGCTATAATAATCCTATTTACCTTCACTACCAAATGGCAGCCCCTACACTGTTCTTTTTAAAATTTATTGTTATTCACTCCTTTCTTGTATATCATATGCTTTATTCAGTAGCTATACTACATTCACACTCAAAATCTCACAATCAATTTTACCCTTTGCTGCATTTTCATCCACTACTGCCGTATATTCCGCCTTGTCAAATTGAGGCGGATTGTCATTGATGTCTGCCACGGCAATGCTGAAGTCTTTGTTTGCTGCGAGTCCGGCCTGGTCAGATACTGTCAAGGTCAAGGTCAGCTCGGACTTCGCGTTGGCACCTTCCCTGTCCACATGTTTTACCAGTTCTAGTTTGCCGGTAGCCGTGTCAATGGTGAGGTAGTCCCTGTCTGCACCTGTAGAAGATCGTGTGGACCCGTTGTGTATTAGCGTAACCTTGCGACTGCTTTTAGAGATTAATACACGAACTGTCATATTGATTTTAAGACACTCGTGATTCCTTTCGCTCTCACTTGGAAAATATTAACTTTGGAATCACTCTTGTCGTAAAATCAATATGACACACTAGTGAGTGTGTTCATTTCTTTATCCAACAACTTTTGAACGGAAATTCATACAACTCAAACGCATTCTCATGTGGAAGTCAAATAGGGAGTGGCGGATGAATACATCCGCCCACCGCTCACCGCCCCGACCGTACCGACCAATGATACCGTCTATCACGATGACAGGCATGGGGAAATTGTGATGCAAGCCATGTGAGCGAGTGATTATGGAGTTTAACGTCGCTGTGGGAATCTTTCACCTATTTGCGATGAGCAAGCCATGTAACCAGCCAATGAAAATCGTTCCAGGTGTTATGCACTACTGTGCAAGATATGATATTTATGATATATATTATGCCAAATGTTGGATAATTGCTGTTAATTCAATAATTGAGGTTACCTTAGAGCTACGCCCGTTTTTAAAATTGGGGTTTAGAGCTGCTATAAAGATTCTATAACTTATATCACGGTTTGTCAGTTTAGGGCAGGAGGAAACCACAATATCTGTAGCACTAAATGTTGAAATAAACCTGCAAGCACCGACTGGTACTGACAGACCAAGGATGATAACTGCATTGCCACGGTATAGACAGCACATTCTATCATGATCACATCAGAAAGGTAACTTTTGTGAATATTGACGCTAGGCTCCCAAGATGCCGTTTTGTCAATGCTTCACAGAGAAGTATGAAAACACGGATGTAATCTGTCTGTATTATTGCGGACTCGACGGTTGCATTTCTCACCTGTCAGGGCGTATGTCAGCGTGTCTCCAACGTCGGCGTCCGTGACGTAATATCTGCCGTCGACCCCAGTTCCTATAGCCTGTTCCTCCGAGACGCTGGCACCTGTAACCATGGTGATGACAGGAACCTCATCGCTGGCGTCTTTCACGTTCACTTGGAGAGTGACATCAGTCGAGAACTTACCGTCACTGGCCCTGAAACGTAATTTATTCGGGTGTGTTTACGATTACCTAAATCTTCTAGAACATTTCGAAAAAAACGCAGTTGCCTTGAAATTGAATGTTTGTCAATGTGTTCATGATTTGTAGAAGACAGGTAAAAAGATGTTTATATCCAAGCACAGATTATTTGGGGAACTGGAACAGTAATATATAATATCACAGTGTCATGTGTATGAGGTGTATGTGGTGTACGAGGGGTGTGTGATTATGGCATTTAACAGAGGCATGGTAATGATTGAATACTAATCTGCTGTAATCTTATAATCAGTATCAGACCAAATATTTTGCAATTTACCTGATAATAAGAACATGGAATGTATCAGTTTCATAATCCAGAGCGGCCTTGACCTTGACACTGTTTCCGTCGCACTCGAAAAGGTCGTCCCTTCCTCCGACCACGGAAAGCGTGACGCCGTCTCCGTCAAAGTCTCCCACGTTCAACGTCTTGACCACTGTTCCGACTGGACTGGACTCTGTCAGCTCCGAAGAATACGAGGCCTGGTCGTAGAAAGGCGCGTTGTCGTTGACATCGGTCAGCGCGACGGTCAATGTTCCGTCCACCGATTTGGCTGGAGTTCCTTTGTCCGAGGCTCTGACCACCACGACATAATGACCTTCACCGTTGGTGCCAGAATCTGAGTCCAGAGCCCCTGCGACCATCAGCTGACCAGTGGTCGAGCCCACAGAAAACTTGGCTGTGTCCACGGTTCCTGATTCTGGGTGAGAAAGAATGGATTCTGATTAGTATGGAAATATCGGTCTGTGCATATGCAGAAATTCTGCAGATTTTTTTTATAGATATGCCACAATGCTACAGTGTGGAAATTGAAATCCAAGTCTGTTTCCCTTTAAAACCGCAACATTTTCAAAAGTATATTCCATATCTATTTTTAAGATAATAATGTCATGAATTGAACTATTTTATGTGACATTACTTAAGAATAAAACAGAAAGCCAAAAATTTTTTTTTTTATAATGATAAAATTGTTGTGGCCCTGCCCGCGCTACTCAGAATGATCATAGTCATATCTATGTTAATGTATATGAGTTACACTTCTGTGGAATATTGTTCTGTGGAATAATTTCATGAATAATATTAGAAGAAATGAAAACTGAGGAAATGAAAGTTAACAATATAAAAAAAATTAAAATAAACCAAAAACATCAATGAGATCGATCTATTAATTACTTAGTTAATTAAAATTATTCATTCACATCAAACTTTGACGAATAATTCCAAACGGTTCTGCTTACGTCCCGTAGCGCTGACAATACTGTAGACGACCTCCCCATCCTCTCCAAGGTCATCATCCTCAGCCTTGAAGGTCACGATGACAGTTCCGGGCGACGCGCCCTCACTGACAGTGACGTCACTGAAGGTGTTACTTCCACTGGTGGTCGGGCTCGTCCATTTTGGGCTGTGTTCATTCAGCGGTTTGACCGTGACCTTTATGATAGCTGTGCCTGTGTTTGCCACGCCATCTGTGGGTTTGTCGACAGCAGTAACTACCAGGATGTACATGAAGCCAGATGCCGCGAGGTCCTCGTAGTTCGCTGGACTTGAGGCGGTTCTGAGTTCGAGTCCCGACATCTCGAACACACCGGCGCCTCCGTCGCCGCTGGCAATGTTGACATCGTAGTCGGCGTTGCTGCCATCATCGCCATCAGAGCAGGCTAATTTCAGAATGCTGACACCTACAGCAGTAGTGATAATATACGATATTAACACCTGCAATAATTGTATGCGTGGTAATCGTTAATAGTATCAATATGAAGGGGTATCAGTAATTTAAGGTGTATGATGTATGATATCTGAAACAATGTTTATATACATGTACGATATTAACATTTGTCACAATATATAGTCTGCAACAAAGTATGTTTTCCCATAATAGTAATAATCATAATAATAATAAAATAACAATAATAATAACAACAGTAATAATAACAACAATATTCATAAGCATAACAGTAATTTTAATACTAATAATAATTATAATAATAATATTATATACTACTACTACTACTACTACTAATAATAATAATAATAATAACCATAACAATTATAATAATAATAATAATATAATATAATATAATATACTACTACTACTACTACTACTACTAATAAAAATAATAATAATAATAATAACCCTAACAATAATAACAATAACAACAATAACAACAACAGTAATCATTTCAATAATCATCATAATCGTAATAATAATAGCAATAATTTCTGATCTGTTCTCACCCGAAGCAGAATTCTCCGTGATTTCTGCTGTGTACTCGGAAGGGTCGAACACCGGAGTCCTGTCGTTGAGATCCTTTACACTGATGGATAGACTCTTCGAAGCAGTTTGACCACCCTCGTCTGTCACCGTGAGTGTTACCGCAAGGTCGGTCTTGGCACCACTGCCGTCTCTGTTGACGTTCTGAGCCACGGTCAGCTCTCCCGTGGAAGAGTCGATATTTAAGAATCTGACGTCACTTCCTGCAAAAAAACATTGCCCCGCATTTGTAAAATCCTGGCCCCAGTTCCACAGAACAATCGTAACGCTGAGTCATAGTTCCATGTTATTAACATACGACTCTCGTAGCGCTACGATCGCTCTGTGGAACGGGGTTTAGGCCTGCATTTCACGAAGGTCTTACTTTGGTTCAGGCATAAATCAGAGTATGTGTCATGCTTTTACTATAGCAGTAAATGATGTAAACCTTGATTTAGGCCAAGATCAGCTGTAGCTTTCCAAAATTCATGAAATGCAGGCTATGAGACTCATCCAGTGCTATTGTATTTTTGCAATGGTACGGACAAGCATTTTTACGAGCAATGATAAATAATACAATATCATGACTAATTTAATTACTAACCACAGTATTTTCACAATGGTTTCAAAGTCTCATTTGAATTTGTGTAGCAGTGTAGCCTTTCCTCTAACTTAATATCTACTATTTATTGGAATGTTTTTCACATCTTATTCCTACATTTCATAGTTTTCTCATTTATGTGTGAATCTCTCTCTCTCTCCGTGTCCGTGAAAGGATCTGATAATTTTTGCTGTAATGATTCTTAATTTCCAATGTACAGAATATGTGTATAATTAAATCTATTTGTTGTATTTCCCATTTTATAATTGCGGTTTAGAGCAACTTTCCAGATAATTTCTACGAATCATGGCTTGCCAAATTTTTGGCATGAGGAAACCTGTAACAGTTATAGTGTTTAGTATTGCAGTAAACCTGCAAGTACTGGATGGCACTGATGAATCGAGGACATGTGTTGTAATTTTGTTATTTTAATACAAAAAAAATGTATTAATCTTTAAATATTAATCATACCAGTGAGTGAATATGTTAGTGTGTCTCCAATATCTTTGTCAGTGACGACGTATCCCCCAGAAACTCCCGAGCCAATAGCCTGCTCCTCAGACATGGTGGCACTTCCAATGGAGGATATAACGGGTGCTTCATCACTGACATCCTGCACGTTTATCAGATAGGGGACATCCACTTCATGTTTACCATCACTTGCCCTAGGAGACATCATCATATATAGCATATACATAATCTTGTCATAATGCCATTTTATAAATGAAGAAATTGAAGAATTTAGAAGTATACACTCAGAAAATGACAATGATGAGAGCACATGCATGAATTTAGCTACTAGTATATTTAAATGTACTTACATTCACATGAAGCCCCTTGACAATGCTGACATACAGTTTCTTCACAAACAGGTCCCGAGATTTAAAAACCTTTTGAGTCTGATTTAATGTTCAAGCTCAAATTTCATATAGGAATTTGTGAATGAAACTGAGTTGAGCATTCTGGGGGCTTAAATAAATTGCGCTCTTGCTAATGAGAAAACTAACTGATAACTTCTATAGTTAAACAATTTGTAGTTTCTTTTCTACTGTGTAACATAACGATTATTAAAAAGATTTTAATCAATATCAGGTTTGATCAGATAACAGGAGTTTGGGAGTGCAATAAACCCATGCTCTAAATCTAAATATTTTCACTAGTGCAATAACACAATAGATTTATATAATTGTATTCATATGCAATATCAAAGTCTTTTTGGACCTATTTTAGAGCTTCTTCTTGGCATTTAATTTGTCAAATATAAATTTAACACATTTCTTCAATAATTTCTTCAATTTATTAATATTTAAACATTTACTATATTTTGTCCACATGCTTTAACCCAGTTCCCAAGACATTTGCCTATAATGTTTGTAACTGAAAATCGATATTACAATAGTTTCTACAGAATCTCACATTCATGCTCATATATTACTGAATTTATTAAACTTGTTGGCAAAAATGATATTATGTTCGGTAGAGCCTCGCATAATATCAGTTTTGCCAACTCATTTATTAAATTCAGGATTATACAAGGCAATGCCAACAGAGCAATTAAAAAAATACAGAGACCGCATATGGTCAATCTTACCTGATAATCAGTATATGATATGTATCGCTCTCGTAGTCCAAGCCAGCCTTGAGCTTCACATCCTTTCCCGAGCACTCAAAGAGATCGCTCCGTCCATCGGCTACAGATAGTGTTATAGCATCGCTATCGTAATCTTCTACAACTGGGGTCAGAATCACTTTCCCTGCAATCGCTGCCTCGCTTACGTCAGAAGCATAATCGTCTTTATCGAAAGTCGGCGCGTTGTCGTTAATGTTCACGATGGACACGACAATGCTTCCGTCCACGGTTTTCGGAGTAGTTCCGGTGTCCGATGCTCGGAGTACAATGGTGTAGCTGCTTTCTCCGCCAGTTCCAGAGTCGCCGTCCAAGAAACCAGCAACCTTTAGTTCTCCGTCCGACGGTTCCATGAAGAATTTATCTGATGCTGTCTTTCCAGAAGCTGATGATGAACGAAACTTTGAATAAATTCATGTTATTTCGCATAATGCATAATACATTGGTGGTCTATAAGACCCAATAGTAATCTGAACTAGTCTGTTGCTGTTCTTCCAGAAGCTGATGACGAACGAAACTTTGAATAAATTCATTTTGCGCTTGCATAATACTAGGTGGATATCTTTATTTTTCTTCTTTTTTTTGGAATTGGCGTTTAGAGCCGCTTTCAAGATTCTTTCACTTACATAACTGTTCTTTTTTTCCTACCAAGCACAAACCTACCTCCTGTAACCGACACAATACTGTAGATAACCTCTCCATCGACACCATCATCTCTGTCGGTTGCCATGAAGGTACTGACAATGGTTCCAGGAACCGCTGCCTCACTCACAGACACAGCTGTGAATTTACCTCCGCCATCTGGAACCGGTTTGCTCCAGACGGGCGCAAACTCATTCAGCGGTCTGACTTTGACCTTGACTACAGTCGACCCTGTCAACTTTGACCCCTGGCTGGGCTTGTCTACAGCGATGATTACAAGAGTGTAGGTGTGTTCAGAAGCAGCCAAACTTTCGTAGTCGACGGCAGTGGCAGAGGTTTGGAGCTGAAGTCCGGATAATTTGAACACACCCCCTGTGTTTCCGGAGTCAATGGCAATGTCATATTTTCCGCTATTGCCAGAATCTGCATCTGTACATGTGAGTTCTGTCAGTGAGACACCTGTTTGAATAGAAATAATACTACATGCAAATATTCTATGAGAGGGCTATGGCCTGATAGTGAATTTGAGAGCTTCTTGAAAGGATGAATTTCTTCATTATTGACAATCAAGCATGTCTAACATTCCAAAGTATAATAATCATAATCATAATAATAATAATAATAATAATATATTTCTATAGCGCTGAGTTCCAGTTAGGTTGCTCACAAATGCTGTTACACATTGAGTCTATTCACATGAAAATAAATGTGTCTTTAGTTTTTGTCAGAAGGAGCAAGGTAGTACAGACAAATAATAATAGAAATAACAAAAACAACAATAATAATAATAATAATAATAACAACAATAATAATAGTAATAATAAGACTGCTCATAATACACTGGTCCCCACACCATTGGCATGCTCAAAGTGCAGACAAGAAAAACATAAGTTTTTAAGTGCCGATTAAAAATGCCATGAGATTCTTTATTCTTTATTCCAAAATATCCTAGAGTAAACACTGACCTACTATACACTGCAAACAAACCCAAGAAAGTTTGACTCTTTATATTACCTGTTATAAAACTAGAAACTCACTTCTTCAGTAAAGTGTATGATCCTTGTTCACCCATATCCCAAAAGCACATTTTAGCAGGTATTCTAGATATTTGCGCTATATAAATATGGATAATAATATATAACAATATCAATAATAATAATAACAATATCAATAATAATAATATCAATAATAATAATAACAATATCAATAATAATAATAACAACAATACCAATAATAAAATTAATAATAATAACTAAAACAATAACAACAATAATAACAACAATATTACTAATAAAAATATAATAATAATAATAACTAAACAATAACAACAATAACAACTCTAACAACAATAACAATACTACTAATAAAAATCAAATAATAACAATAGTAACTAAAAAAATAACAATAACAACAATAACAATAACAATAATAACAATAACAATAGTAATAATAACATTTAAAAAATCAAATAATAATAACTAAAACAATGAAAACAATAACAATAATAACAATGCTGATAGTTAACATTAATTGGACACAGACCCTCTGCAGTGTTTTCATCAAGCTGGACGTCAATGACAGTAGTGGTAAAGGTGGGAGTGTTATCGTTGACGTCCCCAGTAGTAATGGAGAAGGCCTGGGTGTCCTTGAGTCCGGCTTTATCTGTCACGGTCAGCACCAAGTCCAGCTTCGTCTTCCCTGCCTCTCTATCCACGAGTTTTGTCAGAGTAAGCTCCCCTGTTGCTGAATTGATGCTGACAAAACCGGCATCAGCACCTGAAAGACACATTGTCTTATTTATGTTGATATGTATCTATAAAATCAAAGCTGCTGGTAGTGACAGAGTGCATTGTATTATTATTATTATTATTATGATTCCTTATTTTCCTCTTTAATTGTTATTAATATTATTATTACATACATGTACATGCAACTGTTAATATTATTGCTCTATTTCTTCTTATTATTAATAAATTATTATTATTTTTATTATTATTAATTATTATTATGATCATCATCAAAACCACCATTATTATTCTTATTATCATTATAAAACCCATTATTATTATTATTATTAATATTATCAAACTGACTGCTACTTGTGTACTATCACTATTATTATTATTATTATCAAACACATTATTATTATTATTACTATTATTAAACCTATTATTATTATTACTATTATCAAACCTATTATTATTGTTAATATTAGTATTATTATCAAAACCATTATTATTCTTATTACTGTTATGTTATCAAACCCATTAATATTATTATTGTCAAACCTATTATTATTATTACTATTATCCAACCCATTGTTGTTTGTACTACTACTACTACTACTACTACTACTACTACTACTACTACTACTAAACTACTACTACTACTACTACTACTATTACTACCACTACTACTACTACTACCAAACCCATTATTATATTATATTATTAATATTATAATTATTACTATTATCAAACCCACCGCTAATGGCATACGTAAGTATATCTCCATCATCTGGGTCTGTGACGATGTAAGATCCACTTATGGCGGACCCTGTGGGCTGGTTGTCTGACAGTATGGCAGGGGTGACGGTGAGGGTAATTACTGGAGGTTCGTCAATGACATTCTCAATGTTAACTTCAACTTGAGTGTATGCGTCAAAGTCGCCATCGGTAACTCTAGAAATAGTTGGAAATGATGCATTGTTATGAACAACTCATGTTGAATATGAGTATGCACATTCACAAAAATCTGAAATTATATCTAAAAAATACAACATTTTAAAAATTACTAAATATAAAATGAAATAAAAATAGTTATATAATATTATAGTTTCGATATATAACCATGTTTAAAAACCATGTTTAAAAATCATACCGGTTGAGGAAAGGTCGTTGAATCATAAGATGCAATAACCTGATTAGTGACCTTTGACCTCTTGCCAAAGATGATCTTGCCATTTTAACGGTGTAACTTTGTTTACTTACTTCACAAGAACTAGGTAAGTGTTCTGCTTCTCGAAGTCAGCTCCTGACTTGTACTTGAACTGGTTGCCAGAGATCTCAAACAGTCCCCCTGCCCCGCTCACTATGGAGTATGTCAAGGTGCCACCATCCACATCCTGTGCAACCAGAGCGACCAAAGTCTTCGCGGCGCTGTTCTCCGCTAAGCTGACCCGCTTCCCGGCGCCGAAGGTAGGAGGATTGTCATTGGCTGGCAGCACCGTTACCTTTATTTCTCCGTCGACGTATTTGACAGGGCTGCCCTTGTCCTGAGCTCTCACTCGGATGTTGTAAAGACGGACACCGCCGGTGCTGGTGTCGTAGTCCAGCTTACCTCCGGTTTTTACGGCCCCCGTACCGGAGTCGACGCTGAACAGCTTGGAACCGGAAGCTATGAAGGGAACGTAGAAAGAGAAAATAGTAAGGAGGTCGTTTTAGTTCATGAGGTCGTATGCACTTAACTTCATTCAAGTATGACCGTATCGCTACGAGAAGCATAACTCTCCATTTAGTCCTACATTTATTCTACGATAGATCTGTAGAACTTATCTGTATTTAGACCCTGGGGTGTAGCCAGGAGTGAAATAGGGTGCAGGTACACGCGAATGCCACAGTTCTGAATTTTATTTCCAAAGACTAAATTATATACCAGACATTAAATTGTGGCTTAATGGTAGCTATACGCCCTTCTACAGTAATATAGGCCTACTCAACAAAAATAACTAAGGACATATAGACTCTTTGGACATGCATATGCTATAGTAGTTTTATAGTAGTTTAACAACGAAATATTTCCAAACGTTTACAAGCTCCAGCTAGGTATAGCCTAGCATAGCCTAGCTACTCTTCAAGAACTTTGCCGACCTTTCTGACGCGATATTGATAGGATGCGATGTCTGTAGAGTGGCAATGCAGTTATTATCCTTGGCTTTGTCAGTACCAGCCGGTGCTCGCAGGTTTACTGCAACTTTCAGCGCTACGGATGTTGCGGGTTTCCTCCTGTGCTAAATTGACAAGTCGTGATATTAGTGAAATAATCTTGAAGGCGACTCTAAACCCCAATTAAGAACAAAACAAAACAAAAAAGAACTTGCCGACGCATTGGAAGAAGAATGCCACCAGATTCCTCAAACCGATCCTCCGAAATTTCGTAGAAGTTTAAGCTCCCCACAAAATATATGTCGGCCTTTAATGTGTTTTGTTGAGTATATTATGGCCTTATTATATTACCTGGCGTTACACTCAGCATAGAGTACACGATCTCCCCGTCTGTTCCGTGGTCATTGTCCGTAGCTACGAGAGTCATCAGCGTCTTGGTCTGTGAATTCCCTTCATTGACGTTCACGGAAAACGGAGAAGAGGTATACCACCTGGGCGTATGCTCATTAATAGGTTTAACCTAAAAATAGATATAATTCGTGATCAGGCCCCCGTTTCACGACGGCCTCCTAAACCAGTTATCATAACAAGTGTTTCACGACGATGTCACAAGTCTTATCCATTTTTATCCATCCTCTGAAATTTCGTTTAAGCTCCCCACAAAATATCTGTCGGCCTTTAATGTATTTTCTTGAGTATATTATGGCCTTATTAACATTCATGATCAGGCCCCCGTTTCACGACGGCCCAACTATTTAGGAGCTCCTAAACCAGTCCTAAAAGTTATCACCTCGTAACAAGTGTTTCACGACGACGTCACAAGTCTTATCCATTCTTAAATCGGCATCTTCAGTAGGAGGTGATAAACTGGGTCATAGATAGGAGCTCATAAGTTGGCCAAAATACTGGTATAAAATGATTCTTAAAACTAATTTACTCGCCATTAGTTTGTTGGGCCCTATAGCTCTACTGTATGAAACCGCGGAACTATATGGTAATCTTAACTCCAACCGTATCCATACTACAGGCTTCATCGATGCTACGGTTGAAGAATCTGGTAGAGTTTCACCGTTTCACACGGGAGAGCCCTGCCCTCCGATAAGCTGAGACTAAGCTTTAATATAAAGCAAGGTATACTCGTCACGAGGGGTATTTTGTACCTCATTTACTTCTTATTGTTTGCATACATCTCGTTATGTTTGTATATATATCTCATTATGTTTGTATGTTTGTATATATCTCATTATGTTTGTATATCTCATTATGTTTGTATATATCTCATTATATTTGTATATATCTTATTATGTTTGTATATATCTCATTATGTTTGTATATATCGCATTATGTTTGTATGTTTGTATATATCTCATTGTGTTTGTATATATCTCATTATGTTTGTATATATCTCATTATGTTTGTATGTTTGTATATATCGCATTATGTTTGTATATATCTCATTATGTTTGTATGTTTATATATATCTCATTATGTTTGTATGTTTGTATATATCTCATTGTGTTTGTATATATCTCATTATGTTTGCATATATATCTAATTATGTTTGTGCACCAACTGTATTATTATAAGTTGTAAATAAGGAAAGGACTTTGATAAGTATTTCACTTTTGTCTGATCCTGTTGAATTTGTGTCAATAAAATATGTTGAAATCAAATTTTATGTACAGATGGTAGACACTTTTCTTGGTAGACCACCACTACTACCACTACCACCACCACTACCACTACCACCACCACTACCACTACAACGACTACTACCACTACCACCACCACTACCACTACTACCACCACTACTACTACTACTACTACTACTACTACCACCACCCCTACCACCACCACTACCACCACTACCACCACCACCACTACTACTACTACTACTACTACTACCACTACCACTACTACGACACCATCACCATGTGGTGACATGGTCACGCGCACTGCAGGCTGACCGCTCAGGTTAAAGTTCTGCACGATCGGGTTCGGCTGGTTCGTGAATGGGTGACCGAGAACGTGAGTATCTAGGATTCGTTCTTGCCCCCGCACTGAAACACAAGCTGAAAAACTTGTGGTGTCACCTTCGGCAATTGGCTCAATTCTAAAATGCTTCTGTTTACCCAGCAGAGAATGGATATTATGTATGTTGAGCTGGAATGTGAACCTTCTAGCGCATTGAATGGCAGCTTGGGTTGTATACTTATTATTATTATTATTATTATTATTATTATTATTAGTAGTAGTAGTAGTAGTAGTGTAGTAGTAGTATTAGTATTAGTATTAGTAGTAGTAGTAGTAGTAGTAGTAGTAGTAGTAGTAGTAGTAGTAGTAGT
>JAUTBT010075798.1:0-31689 GCA_032361225.1 Lepetodrilus schrolli | reverse complement strand
ACACACACACACACACACACACACACACACACACACACACACACACACACACACACACACACACACACACACATTACAGCCCTGCCTCTTTAATGTTTTGTATGTACTTTTATGAAGGTAAACTTTCTAGTTGACAACTTGGTTGAGATGCCAGGGTTGATTAAGTGAAATAATCTACAGAGTTTTTACAGTGACAGTGTAATACAATAATGCAATGTCGATTATTATTTTTTTTACAATGGTACAGTAACAATACAATGCCATGTACAACTAGTAATATTCAGAGATATCTTTGGCATCACAGAATAATCGGACGATGCGAATGAGATAAAGTATTTGATGACGACACAATTTTGGCCAGGGGAGGGTTTTATGAAACTTTTGTATCCACTAAGAGACCACAGTGATCAGAAAACAAGGGTATTATTTATGGAAGCTCTCGTATTCACTGCGATATCATAGCCCTCTGGTAAGTGACAGATTGCCACGTATATATATACGAGATCGCTACCAGAGTGCTTATGGTCTCGTAGTAGATGTGACAGCTTCGAGAAACAATGGCCAGTGCACTATGGTCTCTTAGTGGATGCCAAAGCTTCCTGGAGGGTGACCTGAATTTGATCTCTTGTGTGTGCACACACAACTATCTGTTGGGATAGGGAGGGTTTGTTGAGTCATGCCTGAAAAATCAGATCGGCTCCACAGCACGTGCAGCTCTCCGCGTGGAATCAACCGGTCTCTATGATATTCTATGCTGTAAATTGGCCAATTTTTCTCTCTTTCTCTTCCTCATCTTGTTTAAAGAAGCTCCAGAATGAGCATCAGAAGACCTGCCATTGTGTCTGGCTTTGCTTCTCCATGTGCAGTCAAGTTGTCTTTATAACAATGACTTCCCTCCACTCCTGAGAAAGTATACCTGGTCAGTCTATTTGTGTGTGAGGGTGGGGATCAGTAGATCATTTGTCTAAACACTGGTTTGTGTTCATAATTATTACTATGAACAAGAAAATAATAATTTCCAAATTTTATTGTTTACATAATTTACACTTATGGAATTGTGTCATTTCTCACTTTTCCCTCTATTTATCCTCTCATTCCTGTCTTCCTCCCTCCCTTTCTGTTTCTTTTCTTTCATCTTCTATTGCTCTCCCTCTTTCTCTCTCTCTAATAATAATACTAATACATTAAAACTTTATTATTACATATTCAGTTCACGGTATCCATAAAAATAAAATAATTTACATCTCATATTTTACATGTCAATCCGAAACTGACACTTAGATTGATGGACATCGCTAAGTTGCAGCAAAAAAATGTTTAAGGAATGAAAATGAGATCCAATTTAATTACATTGTATCCAAGTACGGTATATCCTGAAAAGTTCATCTCTACAGGTCCAATTTTATCAGCATTTGCCAGATGGCTGCACTACATACGTAACCTACAATATGTGATCCTGAAGTCCTGTCCCCCAATTAGACAGATCATATCCTGGATCACTCCCAGATCACCCCCAGGATTACCTTGGTCTGCTCCATGTACTTTCTTAGACCAGATGTCAGAAGCAGGTGGTGTGATGCTAGGTAAAGATGTTTATTGTCAGGGATGGTGGAATAAAGAGATTTGACTGAGTGAGGAATCAAAGTTAAACATATTTATTGAAGAGATTCCTGAGACTGGCATGAAAACATCTGGAATAGAAAGAAAATAGGTCTTGCCAGACAAAATGAAAGATGTACCAAGTACTTTGTATTAAAAGTGTTTGAAAACAGTTTTGAAGATTTAATCATATGATTTCATGTTCAACTCAAATTTTGATAAGAATTGTGAAAAAAACCTGTACTGGTACCAGTATGTCACCTAAATGTCCTATGTCCTAAATGTCCTGTCATATCCTATATGTCCTATGTCCTATATGTTCTATGTCCTATATGTTCACCATGAACAGTAGTTTTAAATAAAGTCAGATTTCTGGGGCAACTCCTTTCATATGAGAAAGTATTCCAAATGGTAGAAATTGACATGCAATTACTTACTTTTGACCATCCTAGATAATGAATAGTCAAGAATTGCACATGTCAAGGCATACAATCAGTTTGTTGACATATTTCATGGTTAAATGATTGTATGTATTTAACTATAAATAAACCACATTTGTTTACATTAACACAAACTACACAATCATTGCTCAGACTACGTATTATTGTGTTGATAAATGTTATTCAAATGAATAGCACATGAATATATTTACTTAGTGTATGTTAATATCCATAGTTCATGGTCAAATTGAATCCAGACCTGTCAATTTGAGTTAAAATCTGTCAATTTGAGTCCAGATCCGTCAATTTTCATCAAGATCCATCCATTCCATCCTTCCACAGATGTCATCCGTCATTCTGGTGACATAAAGACTGTAGTTTACTCCCCAACACCGAGACACTTGTGAGGTAATGGCCAGGGCCTATATTTCTTTCTGGGAACCTACTGGTAGTGGATACGGCTAATTGACAAGCCTGGTGAGAACAAGGTGGAATTAGTAGAGTAGTGAGGACCATTGCAGGATAACGAGAGAACTCAAGTCTCGCTGACTTCACAGTTCGTGCCCAATGATAGGTGGTGAGCCATTAGGACACTGGTGAACATGGACTTATAAGCCAAATTACGTCCTGGGAGAGAAGCGTGATCTGCTGCATGTGGATCAATATCTCAGGGTTGTCTCCCTTTGGAGTCAATGGTACCGCAAGAGGATTGAAGGAATGGAGATGGAAAAACTGCATGCTTTTCTTGAAATTTACAAGAAGTAATAATGTTTTTAAATATGCATTAAAAGTTTTTCATTTCAACGACAATGAGACATTTTTAGACATCGACAGAAATATTTGACGTTATTGATTATGAAAGCGACATTGATGAATTACACAATTTCATGTATAACTAGCGACTCTGTGAAAAAAAGCTAAATTTCTACTTGCTGTGAAATTCGCATATCAAAAAGACGGCAACAAGGTTTAATTCTGCTTGTCTAATTCATCATAACAGTCCTTCCAATGCTGTCTAAACAATACATTGATGGCTTGCGACATTTTAATGCACCAACATTTTCATTTCGAAAGATGGTTTCATTTTGCGCATTACGCTGCATTTTACACCTCCAGTGTTGTGATGCCAGACAGTTACTGAGCTCTCTGATTGAACAATGGTCTCACAACAAGGCTGGACAGCTCTGTTTTCTTTCCATCACTCCAATAATTACGTTTATGGAAATGCATTTTTTTCCTTCTGCAATGGCATTCCCCATCACTGCTTGTCCTAGGAATTACAATTCCATCTCAACCATAACGAACCTGAACCAACATTCGCGGCATTAATGACATATTGTGACACGGTGTCCCGAAATTTCGTAAAAGTCTCAATTAAACTACAAATGAGCCGAGTCAAAGTCTGGTTCTATTTTTATAAGAAAAATATTTGATTACATTCAAATTGGGGAATAAATGACATCTAATATCTAATTTATTCTCCAGTTTTGAGAGTCAGTGTCATGAGAACAAGACCTATAAATTGGTAAATAGAATTCACAGAACAGATGGGTGCTAAACTGTTGTTATTCCGTGGTCTGGAATTGACCCAATTGCAAACTTATTGGTTATTCTTTGGTGCTCATTTTGGAAATTGATCTTAGATGGTGACTGATCCAATGTACAGCACACAGAACTACAAATCCAAAGATTCAATCATCACCATGGCATCTTCATCCTACCCCACTTTCTCCCGAGATTTTGGCATCTTTTCATTGGTGTTCCAAAGTATCATTAGGTCACGTTGCACCAGCCACAGTTTGCTTGATCATTACAGGTTCACCTTTCACCACAAGCAAACCAACAAAAGATCACTGAAATACTGTTTAAAATTGACTAAAAGCCCAAATCCCCTTTCACTGCTCCCAACTGTAAACAATTTCTAACAGGAAATAAAACGCAAAGCTGCAGTGAAAATGGACATTTGGTTTATTAACATTGAGAATGTGTGTTCTGTACACAGACAACAGAACAATAAATAGCATAATCCACAAGAGTATAATATGATTGTCCAAAATACAAAGCCAGACACGCTAGGTGTGGAACTCAAACTGTTTCAGTATAAAATACAAGTAGGTTCTAAATTGTGGATTAATATACTGAAACATGACCCTTTTTTTTTTCAAGCGCAGCTAGCAAACATGACAACATCCATGTAGATGTATATGGTCTTTTTTTCATTAGCAAAACATTAACCATTATTTTGTCCATAGAACCCATGCTGAAGGAAGGTTTCTGGCTTATTCCAATGTTAGCAATCAGGCATCATGATGGAAATTAGTTGTCATACATATAGTATTAAATATGTAAAACAATCACTATACCACTTTCTTTCCAACATATCCAGAAATACAAATCACCAAAAACGCAACAATAATAAAGACTACAATTTGACCACGCTCAGTACTTAGTCATATGACTTTGGATATCCTTATAACAGTATATACTATATGTATGACAACTGCTATTCTTGTGAATGGTTACAGGCATATTCTGATGGTGATTCTTTAAATGATGAGTTTACAATCTATACTGATGGTATACAAATTATTTTTACAATCGTGGACAAAAGCATATGATTCAAAATGCAATCCAATCAAATCGTACAGAAGCATGAGTTTGTATTGCCATGTAAATTCAGGCGCACACTATCGACATAGTATTTCTATACAGCATATACAAAACAGGTACTTGGAACAGTATTGATAGGACATGCTATGGTAACACTTTGCTGGCAGTAGAGCAGGAAAATTTATGTTAAGACAATAAAACACATATTAAATATACCACACATATTATGTGATATATACTGTATATAATCTCTTTAAACTCAACTTTGCAAAGAAAAAAAAAAGCAAGAAAAATTATAGTAAAGTCAAAGGTAGAAATGCTATTTAATTTTAAAATAATAAAGTATGTCAAAATCAGCTGTCGCTATTGGTACCATCATTTTTTAAAGATATTTTAAACATGATAACAATATATATAGTTAACTTGGATAAACACATGATTCAGATGTAAAACAATCTTTAATACATATCCTGATACAATTGATGTTTTTGTTTTTTAAGTTAAAAATTAAATTTGATGCTCTCCCATTTATTTAATAGTACATTGTTATTGAAGAAACAACTTTGACTATTAGACAAAATTCACTAATATGAATAACATAAAATACCATGAATACCATGAAATCACACTGGCCAGGGGACAAACAATGAGGCTACCGACAAATTCACAACTCACTTGATTTGGGCGTTGAAGAATATACAAACAGATCCGATTTCCTTACCACCAAATCTCTGCTCAGACAGGGAGGTGCATTACGACGCCATCTTTTCATGCTCGTAGTCCACAACTCGCCATGTAGCAGCAATACATGAACTGAACGTATAAAATCAAATGGTAAAAATAAAGCTAAGGACCATATGGGACATCATGATATAACAGAAAAAAATTAATATGATGATAAATACAAAACTAAGCTTGAAAAGGTTACCTGAAATATGCATGACCCTGATTTTACGTCATGAGATTAACATTGAATGTTCATCTCAAATTCAAAGATTTCTCATAATATTGTCATATACATTCCTGTATTGCCTGTTCCATCAAACTAAATAATTATAATCAAATTGTAGACAAATATCATAATACTTGTTGTAATGACATTTCCACTAATATCTGTTGCAATGCATTTTGAATTTTGTATATTTTTAGCCAATACAAACATAATATATGGTGACATTTCTGAAACAAATTTACAAATGCTGCCATGGTAATGCATTTTAGGATTGTTTTGAAACCTAAATACATGCATCACCAAGTAAAAGTAAGATAACTATTGACTACACATAGCATAGTCTGGAAAAATGACTTCAAATCCTTTTAAAAACTTGAATATCTCTAATATGTGGCATGAACAATATATATACAAGCAGCATTCATATCAACAACATGAGCTCAATGAAATTCAACATGATTGATTCATCATACATCTATCCTACAATGTATAAAACATTTGTCAACAATTCTAAATGAACTCGCTACAATATAAAAACCGACAGTTTAGTTTCATGGTGTGACATACAGAGTTCTGAAAAGTCTATGAGAGATGATGTTTGTTTAAAAACTGATTGTTTTAACGCAATTACCCGAGGACATGGACTTGTACTAAAGCTGGTATGGACACATTCATGGGCGAAATAACATAACAGAGCTAGCTATGAAAACATACAGTGAAGAGAAAATAAAACCTAGTTTATAAATCATTTAATATTTAGCATCATTGTTAACCTTCTCCCTGTTGGAATATTCATCTAAAGTTGCCTCCAGCAGAAAGAGGGTTAATGGAAAAATTATTTTCCCGACCAATTTCAAACGGAACTAATTATGTCAAAACTGCCCAATGTCAATGAGTAAGCATTTTTATGTCAATGTGGCCATTGGCAGGGAATATTGCTCATATGAATTTCTGTGTTTACTACAAAGGCAAACATGGGTTGCACTGGGTAAGGAAACACAGTGGTTAAGGGAACAGTACCTGATGAATGCAAACATGAAACTGACAGCAAATATCAGAACTAAAAGAGTAACAAGCATACAAAGTGACCAAGATTTTTTTTTAAAACAGCAACAAAATCCACTAACCTGACCAATTTCCAATTATTTCATGATTGCTGTGAAAGCAAACACCATGGCAATAGGTAAACATATTGAACTTAAAGACAATCTGAAGTATATGGTGTTAATATCAAAACTGTGGCAAGATCTTTATCTTCGGGAAATAAATGTCTTTTGTTTCGAATTTGTGATATCCAAG
Organism: Lepetodrilus schrolli; assembly: GCA_032361225.1. Classification (NCBI taxonomy): domain Eukaryota; kingdom Metazoa; phylum Mollusca; class Gastropoda; order Lepetellida; family Lepetodrilidae; genus Lepetodrilus; species Lepetodrilus schrolli. The sequence continues at coordinate 24,789 of JAUTBT010075798.1, read as the reverse complement.
ATATCTGTCAGGAACAACCAATATGGTTGGCAGGAAATCCAAGTTGGCTGACAGAAATCCAAGATGGCGGCCAGAGCAGACAGCACTAGTCATTTGACAGGCACATTTATCCTGTAATTTGCTTACATTTCTGACAAAATTAAATGCATAGGATCTGTTATACTAATTTTGGGAATTTTTTTCTAAAAATTAACAATGGATTAAATCATTTAATATACAGAACCTAGAAATTGGGCAAAATAATCTGAAATAAAAATAACTTTCATGATATGTACCAAATCAAGACTTCATGATGCTTCTTAATGGATAAGTATTTTTTATCTATCCAATGAAAACTTTAAGGTAGACACCTTTTTAAAAAAAAAGTCTTGCTCTATGGTTTCATCCACTATATTATGTCTTCCCATTACATCAAAATTAATAGCTTTTACTTGAAACCAACAGTTTCCAATCTATGAGCAATGTTGTCACTGGCCATCAAGTGATCTCGTCTGTCCTTGAATGGTGAGAAGCCAGCAATGTGTCCAGGAAACTGATGACCATCACACTGGGTTGTTGTAGTTGTGAAGAAGATGATGCCACATTGAAGTCGCACAATGTTGGCTAAAACTAGCTCCTGACTATCAATCTACTTAGCAATGGTTCAGCATAATTAATAGATTCACGCACATCAGAGCACACGACCTGTTTCAATCTTATATGAACAGGTTTGAAGTCAGGAGTTTACTTTTTTTCCAGTCATGACTGAGTTTTCACAAATGAGCACACCTGAAGATGATCCACGACTGGTTCAGACCAGTTTAAACTGGCTTTTAACAGGTCGAAACTAGTTCCAAACTTATTGGCATTGTCACTTTCTCAACCCTAATGTACATTCAACGGAGCTTCATCACAACATCCCGAGAAATATTCGCAATCTTCGTTCCACGTGGTACTAAAGATTGACAGGAAGTGAAACTTTTTCTGTCCCTTGACTGTAGGTGACACTCGTGCTATTATTAGATCGGTTGGACTTTCCCGACTTGCTGCTTGTGGGTGTATATGACCTGTGCTGAGACTGCTGGGAAGAGTAATGACTTCCGTGAGGCGGAAAAGGTTCTTTAGCGTACGCCGAATACACCGAACCATGCGGCGTGGGGTACACGGGTTGCATGGGATAGTAGCCTTGATGGGTGTATCCGTGGTTGCTAAATGGGCCTCCGGTCAAAGGTGCTACAACAGAACAGAGGAAGACAAAAACGTGTTTAGTAAAGTTTAAATAAAATAATATAAATATAATAACATACTAGTAATATGTCAATATAAATATCATAATATACTAGTAATATGTCAATATAAATATAAAATTATCATAATATACTAGTAATATGTCAATATAAATATAATAACATACTAGTAATATGTCAATATAAATGCAAACATTTATCATTACGAATACAAAATACAATTACGTAAAGTGTGGGTGTATAAAAACTATAATTATTGCTTACCATCACTAAAGAAATATAAAAACATTTCACCAATATGCGACAAATATAGGATATTAAAACGTGTACAATACATTATGTAAAATATTGGATTGGCAGGTATTTTCACATGATATCTTAGTCATCTTAAGCATCTGCTCTTTATAAAGTCAAATTAAAAATGGTCAGAATTTTATGAATTTATGTCCTTGAGAGTTGAAAGTTCCTGTTGAATCTCAGTCTACTGTCTCCCTCACAACCATCAACAGCTATCTAGAAGCGTGTAATTACCGAAATAAATTTACAATGCTAATGGACATATTCTGTTTTACATGGTCTATTGCAATTTTCTTCCATCATAAATTCATGAAAACAATTTTCTTGGCATGCACTTTTAGCGTGTTTTTTTCTTTCTTTTCTTCTCTTGGCTCTATTTCAAATAATTGAAAAGACATCTGATATCTCTAGTCTGGGGAAGATAACTCTCAGACAGAAATCCAAATAACACAGGCATTTCTTGCAGTAATGTTTGGATTAGGTGTTGAGAAGGGATGCAGCTTTTGTGATAACCAAAATGACTTCATTTCTTGTAACAAGGAAGAATCTGGACGCCAGAAGGCCCCAGCAGGAATTGACTTAGATAACTCATTTTCGACTTTCATGTTGCAAAACTTGTCAAACATCCTCAGCAATCCATCTTCTCTATGTCATCGCTAAATAAACCAAAATCTACAGATACAAACACTGTACACTTGCTTATCTCTGTGGTACTTGGCTAACCCACTACTTCAAAGTGGAATAATCTATTGTTTGATCTGGTCAGTCCATTTGGCCTTGTGACGGGTGTATGTGTTTTTATAGGCATCTCTGGACAGGAAATGAGTTGATGGATAACAATAGTTGACTGGGAATAAACTAAACAAAGCAATAACAGGACTGATGTAAAGAAGTGGATCCAGTGGTCTGACCACAGAAGTGGTTATAATTGATATATGACTACTAAATTGATTCTTAATTGATATATGGCATACAGATATATAAATAAAGGGAAAAAATATGCATAGACAGGCTTATTGCAATTATAGAGTTGACAATAAACATTGATTGAGATCTGAGTAGGATATACGAATACTTAAACTGATAGCAAGAAAACAGTAATTAGTTATTCTTTTAACTGATATAGATTGTTGGAATTACAGAGTTGACAATAAGTGCTGAATGAGACAGGAATTAAAAAAGATAGCAAGAATTTCATAATACCTAATTGTTCCTATTATGTACAAGACTGACAACATATACAAATATATTAAAACATGCAATAATACTGGGATGAGAATATGGAAATAAATTGTGTGGATTGGAAAAGCAGTTGTGCATCCTAGAATATATACCTCTTAGTATACCACCAAAAAAATAAATGTGGTGCATAACAGAATGCTCAAAGTATTACAAGAGTAATCCCATATACATGTGTGGCAAATTATGACTCTCAAAGCATTACAATCTTTCTGTGTAACAAGACACTTGATGTTTTCAAAATTCTCATCCCTGACAATAAAACACATGACAACACTGCAGATACAGAAAGCAAAAGCAAAGCTTTAGCGTCTAATTCTATCCACCCTGCAACACCAGCTTATCCACCCTGCAACACCAGCTGTGCAAAATGGCGGCGACTTGAAGCTTTGGAAGCAGAATAGAATAAGATGATATTTACCCTCAGTGTTCATACCTTGATAGTTAGTTGGCGGGGCGCCATTAGCCACCACAGTGGTGGCAGTAGTTGTCACACCGCTAGTATCTTGAGATTTCTTGCAGAAGGACCGCCGACAACAGCAGACCAATGCCACGATGCAGGCCACGACGATGACCACGCTGCCTACGGTTATCGCAATGGACGCCGTCACACCCAGAGATAGGAAGCGACTAATTAACCCTGTATCTGGAAATATATAATAATACATTAATAATAATAATAATAATAATAATAATAGTAGTAATAATAATATTAATAATAATAGTAGCAGTAGTAATAAAAAATAAATTAATAATAATAATAATAATAAATAATAATAATAATAAAAATAATATTAGTAGTAATAATAATAATAATATTAATAATAATAGTAGTAGTAGTAATAAAAAATAAATTAATAATAATAATAGTAGTAATAATAGTAGTAATAATAATAACAATAATAATAACAATAATAAAAATAAAGTGTATAAAAGTACATCAAATTTCAAATTCTTATAAGGTGTAAAATCTGCAGCTGAAGGCATGCTCTGCATTGTTCAAGCCAATGGATCAGTGTGCACTTACTTTTCCTCTCAACTACCTGGGGAGTATGCAATCCAAGCAACCATTTGAGTTAGGTTAGCATTTACATTAACATTTCAATCTACCAGATACTCATTTTCTGCTGGGTAAACATAGGTAAACTAGAGGTGAACTAAGCCACTTGTATATAAGAAAACACAGGTATATTGTATGTCTCAGTTGGAGCCATAAAAACCATCTCACACAATTAGAACAAGACAAATAGGATGTGAAATTAGATATCATAAAGAGATATTACTTTCAGTAGATATGATATACAGAAGACTTACTTTCACCTGGAACATGCTAGGATAACATAGTAATACAAATATAATCTGACTATATTCTAACTTCAGTAAACTTCATTTTCAATTAACATTAATTGAATATTTGAAGACAAAATCTTGTCTTTTTCAGTAATTCGTGGTTCTGTTGTTTCAAGGATACCTATCAGTATGTCTATCATCCATTATTCTTATAATTTGGGCAGTGATTTGAAGAACCATCTTCATTTATTTTCATAAGCTGAAGGATAAATACACGTTCATATTTGGCTACCGGGGCAAGTCAAACCCATCAATTATCGTTCCAACCCAGCACAATTCTTGTACTCACGAAGACAAATAATCCACTTAAGCATGAAAGTAAGAAACTTGTAAACATTGCATGCAATCATTGTAAATATCTTAGAAGGTATTTTTTTCAAGAATAGGAAAAATATACAAAAAAAGCGATCAAACGGAATCCAGCTTGTTATTTCAGAGCTTCAACTTGGTTGGTACCCACTAACCACCTTTGTCATCTTACAACATGGGAAATCCTGTTATAAATTTAATCCAAAAGGCCCCCGGCTCAACAGGACCTTTACATCATTACTTCTGTATCAGTGGTCCCATATCAACAACAATGCTCAACGAGTGTTACAATATAACAATCTTCATAATTATCTAGAAACTTTAATATCAAAAGAATACCAAATACCCACAAGCAAAACATGCTGAACATTTATTTTACCATTTTTTCCCCCCTTGCCTATCTCTCATTTTTATCTTAAACATGTTCTAATGTTTTATCCTGCTCTTGAAGTATAATATCTCTTCTCACAGACCAGTGTCTATGGTGGAGTCTGAGGCGATCTCAAATTGAAACTTTTACAATCTTATCGTCTACTTTGAAAGTTGGTGTGTTTTTTTTAAATCAGAGAAGAGTTACTTGAAAGTCAATTACACGAGTTTCATTTCCAAATGTCCCTATCATGTTCTGCCAAGCATTGCTCATGCTCAAAGGCATTGATGCCATATGGCCCCCCAAGTATGAGCCAGCGATATGGCCCAAGAACTGTAGAAGCGGCTTTCTTCTTTCATAATTACCAATAATGCAACAGTTGACAGTGATTGTTGAGATGTGCTTTTGATCTCGCGCACAAGATGAGCCTACACGGAGTGGGAGAGTTAACTTCATATCCACTAATTCTGTTACACACTTCGTCTAATTAAATGAAATGGAAACAACAGATGTTTCAAGTCGGGAAAAATACAAATAGATGTATTACATGGATCATGTTGTTTTCACAGAGTTGTGAGGGTACCTATCTTTAATGTCCTTTGATTGTGAATCTCAACATCTTATATTTCACCACTAACAGCCATATATTTATTTACTAATAATCTATTAATTAATTGAAAGCATACTCAATTTTAATGTACTTACTTTTAATTTCAACAATAATTCACTCACTCACTTAATTGTAAAAGTATGCATGATAACAATTATTAAAAAGCAGAACTTCCAATGTCCTCGGAGACTAAATTGTCGAGATACATCTGTGATGACCTAAACGGTCTGGAAGTAGGATCAATGATAAGTATATTGTAAATTGGTCTATATTCGGCACGGAGGAAGGCTGAGGGAAGCCTGGAATGTCAGAGGAGCCCTAGGCCCCACCATCCACAGGAAGCTAATGAAGATTTGCCCAATTTCATCAAGTTTAATTTGGCTGGCAGATAGGACATCTCCAGGCTATTGGAGATAATATGGCCATGTAATGAAGTCCAACGGGTGCCACCGAGTGGGGAAATGGTGTAGAGGGGACAAAAGTGGAGAAGGGACAACAGTAGAAAAGGTACAGGCATGCAACAATAGAAAAAAAGGGGAACAACAAGTATCATCTTTTAACATCTTTTGGTATGACATGGCTGGGGCTTGAACTACTCATCAAAAAGTCAATTGGGGAGTTAGTATGTAACTGTAGTACAATAAAAAATACATGAGTTCTTAGACACTACATTGTAACTTCCAACACTGTCAACTAACAATCTACATAGAAGGCAGCCTTATATATTGATTACCAATGTACATCATGTAGTAGGAATAGTTATATTCTTGCCCATGGCATCCCAATGAAACTGGTAACAACCAACTTTAATAGCTGGGTTCACTGTGATTTTCTTTGTCTGCGTGTCATATTGATTGGGCAATATTGCCCTCCAGTACCCATCTTGCATCTGATCATGTCCCATGATGCATCTGGCGATGTACATACTGAGAGTAATTCCCACACCTTTAATGAGGCTGTGATTGGATGGCAGGGTTTCCATAGTCTCGCCAAATCTCACAAAATCTTGAGAGATAGTCTGGAGGTCAAGGTGTGTGGGAATCCAAGGTAAATTAGCAAGCTGTGGGGGACGGATTACCACCACTTTCTATTACACTCGTGTTGAGATACATGATGCGGGTTATGTCTTATGTACACTTCCTACTTAATTACATGACGCTGCAGACTTAGTGCACACCTAGTGCAGACTTAGTGCACACCTAGTGCAGACTGAGAGTTATCTAAAATTATAGCAAGAATTCTATATTTTACATTTCCTGTATTTTTCGGGTTCGCTTTCCGAAAAAGGAGTTGCATGTATTACATGGCTGGATGGATGGAATGCAGGTTTAAGATGGAGACTAATGGACATGTTGCCAATTCAATCGTGATATGAGCATTTATTTAAATTTAATTGCATTCGTAGTCCGCTGTTGTTCAACTGTAACAAGACAGACCTTTCTATTACCAGTGTGTACCAGTGTGTGCAGTGAAACCAACATAGGAACTGAATATCACCCAGTCTGGCAATAAACTCAGGGTGGCTCAATGACAAAGCTGGGACTTATGAGGGCAGACTTGATACATTAGTGCCATGATCCAGGGTAGATATCTGATAAACACCATATAGTTGAAAGCATAAGCCTAGCAATAGAGCATGACTAAGTAGAATTATTAATATGACAAATGGCTACGTAGAATATGACACTTGTAGGGCGTGAGATTGCCCTTGTACTATGATACTAGTAATAAATAGAGCATTTATGACACTACTTAATAAATAGAGTATTTATGACACTACTTAATGCTATGGTATTAACTATGGGAGAGTGACACTATTGCCATAGCTATATATATGGAATGACACCAATAATATATGGTACAATGATAATAATTATAGAGCATGACATTAGTTATATAAAGCATGTTATAATAATGGAGAGCATGGCACTATGGCACTAGTAATGAAGGATATGGTACTAACTACAGCAAGTATGACACTGGTTCAGGACCATGACATAATCTACAGCAACACTAGTTATATTAAGCATGATATAATAATAGAGAGCATGGCACTATGGCACTAGTAACGAAGGATATGGCACTAAGTACAGCAAGTATGACACTAGTTCAAGACCATGACATAATCCACAGCAGAATCATAACATTAGTTATATTACAGCAAGATATAATATCCAGAGTGGCCAGGTTCAACTAACCACTCCAACAGGAGTGAACATGGCATAGGATGAAGTTAAGACATTTTAAAGCCAATTTGCAGATTGCTTGGTCTCCTGGTTGATCCTGTACTACATGCAAAGGACTGTATGTAATAACAGAGGCAATGCCTGGATGCAGCGAGCCTACCATTGTGTATAGAGGCAGCCAGGTTAACAAAGCTTCTTCAAGAACCACTTCGCTGGTAATGGTTAATCAGCTTCACAAACTTTCAAATGTAGATGGGTCAACTTTTGAGTGTCTGAACACAGGAATCTGAGTTTGTCCATTGTGATTTAACAGTATTGGATATACAGAATTAGTTACACGTGAAAATTTTACAAATATTAAAAACAGTGTATGAAAAGTTTCAGAATGAATCATTCAAAGGATTCCAATGTGATATCAAATTCAATAACGGAGGACACAATAAATCCCATCCTTTAGTGTGTCATTGAGTTGTAATAACACATGGTCATAGTATAAAACACAACATTTTGCAATATCTTTGGGAAATCATTTACATATATACAACACAATAACACAACAATTTGCATGGCAATACCTGCAGAACAGCATTGCCATGTATAGAACTCAATGATGCACACCTCTGTCAAACAAGATAGTGATATAACCTACCTAGTGGTTATACTATGGCTAAGGTAGCATTGGATCCAACAATACAATAGGGTACGCGTAGTGTTAGGTCACATTGCATCCTAGCTATGTCATACAAGAGGCATACAAAGGGTACTAGACATTCACCAACATTAAAGAGATTCTTTAAAGGCATACAATCACAGTTTGTTGACATATTTCATGGCCAAATATATATTTTACCTGAAAGTATGTACATTTGATTTGGTAACACAAGTGTATTGAGCAACAAGTTTCAACTGGCTGCATAAGCAGTTCTGTTAAATAGATACTTCCAAAAAAAGGACAAGTGGTACACAATCTGAACATTTCATGACACTGGTGTGAACATGAAGAATATAATATGACTGGTTGAAATCGGGCCATGTTCTCACTAAAAATATAGTTTAAGAACCTTCAAGTGAGCTGCTCATATCTCCCCAGAAACTGGTGCAAAACTTCAAATCTATGACACAAGTTCAAGTGTTTTTCAAAATCACTGTCAAAATTCAAGTGTTTTTTCTTTTCTGTATGAACCTGGTTATCCTCAAGTGAAACTTTTGTTGTCATGGATACATTGATATGATCACTTTGACTTGTGTTCACGATGTTTTCATCTTGATAACTAAGTTTGGTGTCATTTATTTTAACATAGGAATTACTTGCACAAATCCTAGCTTTCTCACAATATATATATATATATGTATGTAATAAAACTCCATATTATCATTTTATTAACGGCCAAGGTAAAAGGTCAAGAGAATGAACAAGCCTCTTTCATAATTGGCATATTAATGAAATTATGATGGAAGGTTTTGTAGCTACTTACTGTCAAATAATTCAAGGAACTTTCTGTCGGTAACAAAAAAGCATAACATTTTAATAACATTTAGAAAACTACTGCCTCAACATGTAATTTCCAGATAAATAATACGACACAGAAATACTAGTCTGACATGAATCTGTTATCAGCAGAGCCATGGTAACTGACTAGATATTATGGATATCAGTTAGAGATAAACTTGTTACCACTTGATCCCACGTGCAAATTAATTATTCAATTTCAGCTAATGACTTTTCTTCAAAGGCCATTGCTGCCACAAATGTCTCTCCATTGCTGAAGAGCTGTCACTCTGGTTAAACAATATACTCTGTTGTTCCCATGCAGTGGAGCATCTTGTAATTATCAGATTTGTCTCCTGCCTTTGCTTTGGGGGGTTATTTTTAAATTGTGGTTTAGAGCCACTTTCAAGATTCTTTCACTTGTATCACAGCTTATCAGTTTAGGGCAGGATGAAACCTGCATCATCTGTAGTGCTGAAAGTTGCAGTAAACCAACGCACTGGCTGGTACTGACAGACTGAAGATGATAACTGCATTGTTACTTTACAGACATGCATCCTATCAATATCACATCAGAAAGGCAACTTTCGTGAACATTGATGACAGGCTCCCAGGACAGGATTTGGACCTGGGGTCTTTGGGTACGAAGTCCAACATTCTACCATTGAGCTACAACTCACACTTGCCTTTGTAATTAAGCATGTTAAGCTTTGACATAGATTTATTGGTCAATTTGAATGTAGTAAATTTGAATAATGAACCAAAAAGAAACAAACAAAAACTTGTATTTGTACTGTTGAGGATGTCTGCTTTTTTGTTGGTCCCAAGATTACGATTTTTTTAGTACCATTTCATGCTTAAGCTCAAATATAATATGGGGATTGTGAACAAAACCTTGAGTTGAGCATGAGTTCATACTCTAAAGTTTTCGTAACCTCAGGGTCAGATGTGTTTGACATCCATGCACCCAACAGTTGCTCAGCTGAGTTCCTCTAGGTCATTCTTATCATGACGTTAATGGAAATAAAAGCCATATAATGACAATCCAGAATTCTGTTTCAATTAATGTTATTTATCATTTACCCCCATAAAAAAAAATGTATGGCAAGAATTGTTATCAAGGGAGATGATTGCTGTTTGGTTTGAGGGCAACTTTAAAAAGTCGCTTTCCTCACAAAATTAAAATTAAACTTAAAAGCAAGAGGCATTCAATTTCCTTTTACATCTAGGATCATTAAAATTTAATATAGTACATTGCAAGCCTAATTGGGCTAAAATATAAACATGACCTATATTGCCAAGACTTTTATGTACCAGTATATTCATGAACTTGATGACAGATAATTTTCGGACAGATGATTTTCTGACCAATGGTATGTAGCCAGTGTACATGACACCCAATGACTGCCACGATGATGGTGTCACATGTCACATGTGTCTGCATCTACAACAACCTTCATGTAGCAGGCGAGAAACATACCTGGAACAATGGTGAAGCATTACAAGTAGACTAAATTATGGATCAATATTTAGAATTCAATACCAGCTTATCTGCAGAATACATACAGTGAATCCTCACCTTATCTCTCACAGCTGATTTTCCGTGACAAGGACATCTAATGATACAACTCACACAAACTCTTCCACCTGATTCTACCATGAGGAGCTTATTTTAATTTCAAAAACATCCTGAGTCACTTGAAGTAGAGGCAGACAAAAACAAACTATTTTTAACAGTGAAAAATGACTTTTAGGATATTTCTAGCAATTTGATTGGTTGAGCACAGAGTAGTGATACTGATCGTTACTGATTTTACTATATGGCGGCCTCAAGTAGACTTCTACCTCGGAGAAAGTAATGAGGTTTTCAGTAATGAATTTTAAGAAATAGATCCTGAACTTGTGGAATTAACCATGAATAATGAGGACAAGTTGGATAAATATCATAATAGTTGCAGTGAGAGTTGATCCAACGAATGAATGCATAGATGCCACAGCAGTGCACAGATAGGACAATGGCAAATTTTCCATTTGAACCCTCCCTGCAAGCGGTTCAATAACACCCGCAAAATTCAAAACACCATATCTCCTAATTGTAACAAGCTGAGATATAATTGAAAGAATCTTAAAACTGGCTCTAAACCCCAATTTAAAACAAATAAATCATGTACATGTTTCAAATTGCAATTACAATTGTATTTTCCATAAAAGTATATTGTTTTATATTAACAAAGTTGATGTTTAGAAAATCAAATCAAACAGTTGCAAAGAATTTGCATAAAATTATTCATCTGATCTGTAGTTAACTATTAAAATAATATAACCAAAAAGCTTTCTCAGTTAGGAATTTTAGTGCTAAAGCCAGCAGGCTGGCTATACCCAATACACACACAAACATCTCAGTAGCAATAACAGCATCATTCCAAGAAAACATTATCTCTTCAGTTTACAAACTACAGCTTGTCATCGACTATATTACAACCATGGAAAGTCAATAAGCTGATTTGTGATCATAACCAATTCCACAGACGATTGGTTAATGATGAATATTGCGACAATCCGGAACCAGACGATTGGCTAATCATGAATATTGCAATAATCAGGTGGTGTGCTACAGAGGCTTCTGAAGTAAGTACAGATTGGCGCCGACGTCTCAGATGGAGAGCTGTGTTTGATGCCAGTCTTTACTTTCCATCCTACTTGACCACCGTCCTTCTAGATGTGTCCCTGCAACTAGCTCCACTCATTATGTCCATCTGAGATGGTCATCAACACTTAGCCAAGGTGCTAAACTGAGGACATGTTTCTGCAACCATACAGACTGTTATGTCCATCCTGGACAGTCATCAACAACACTTAACCAAGGTGTTGAACTGTGGTATTGTCCGTGTTATGTCCATAAGAGATGGTCATCCATACTTACCACGATGTGAGACTCAGATCGCCATCTCCGGAGATAAAGGTACATTCTCACGGTGCGATGTGCATGATTACCAAGTGGATTCAATTGTTTAATGATAGCAAGATCGTAAGTCGATCTATAAGTTGTTCATACAAATCGCACCATGAGAAGGCACCTTAACTGAGATAACTAAGTATGTGAGAGTCAGTGTGAGATTGTCAATAAAAGGAAGCAGGAATAAACAGGAATAGGATACATGACAGGTGTCAATCGATTAACCTTTATATGTTATTACTCCCACCCACCCCACCCTCTTTCCATTTTGTTCTGTCTTATTATCTCTCTCTCTCTCTCTCTCTCTCCTCTCTCTCTCTCTCCAGTGTCCCCTCTATTCTCCCTTTACATAACACCGCACATACATACATCCTTCTTCCACTAGATATCCATACCTCATCATCCTCACACACAGCTGTCTACATTCAATATTAGCACTTAGCACAAAAGGGTCAAATATCTGCAAAAATTACACCAGACAAGATTGACACAATACTTCCTATTTTTACATCCTGTAATATTTTTTCACCCCCATTTGGGAGCTGGATCCCATAGATGCTGGCGAGCGAACCTATTCATAAATCCCGGGGATGAGCACCATTAGGTATTTGAATGTACTCGAGACAGAAGCTGTCAACACCAGGCTGGAAGAGGAACAAAGCCACACCAAGAGGAAACCTATACACCTTTGGATAATTGGATGTTTGCTTCTCGAGATGTCCAAGAGTGTTGCTACTTGGAAGCAAACCACAGGCCATGATGCTGAATAGATATAACCATTTCTACTGAAGTGAATCTGGACAACTGATGTGCTCTGCTGCTATTCTGGGATGTGGTACTTAGGATGTGTCACTGAACCTCCTTGTGAAAACTTATATGTTACTAGCTGTACATCTAGACTTCCTAACACTGGAAACCTAAACCTTGCATTAATATCTATTATGATCATAGTATATTTTATTCACCAATGAATGAAAGCTTAGGTATCATACATCTCAACCTTCTAACACTGGAAATCAAAACCTTGCATTAATATCTATTTTTGATTTTAGTATATATTATTCAGAAATGAATGAGTGGGTGAGTGAATGAGGTTAACATTGTGGGGATATATCACCAATAACAAAGAATTATATGAAGATTGGTTGTCAAGCTAGTAGTTTATTCACAAGTACATTAATATCTATATCTACTGTATCTATATCCATAACCAGGTGAAGGATTTCCACTGTGACGTAAGACAATAAATCACTCTCTATATCAATATGGATGGGCATTTACAAATGTAAGAACTTCTTTGTACGACAAAGATGAGATGTAGCATTTTAGTGTATAATCCCACTTCTAATGCATAAATCCACTTCAAATGCATAATCCTTTCTCTTGTATATAATCCCACCTCTAGTGCATAATCCCCAAGCCTACCCTCATTTACCACAGCTAAACAACCCCATGAATTCAAACTTCACACAACCTTACAACATTCCAACATCGACACACAAGCTTAAAATTTAATTAACGGCTTAAACTTCTCCAGACAAGCCCTGTGAGCTTTGACTATCCATCGGTCCCCCTACTCCTACTGCAAGATGATATCATTGTAACATAAGTGTCATCAATAAACAAAATCATCGTGATAAGTACACATCTGAGATTTCCAACCTCGACAACAAAGTACTAGGGTTTCACGTGGCACACCCGGAGATGAGAGGTCGGCTTTCATCGGGTCATCCGATGTCGACTAAGAACAAGATCGGTAAACAGAAGTTCACGAAATGACGATGCTCGGGAGAGGAAAGACAGGGCAACCGGGCAACTGAGGACGTTCTGTAGGTTCTGGTGGCAAAGGGGCATGACTTTCAATGCTTACAGACAGTGTTCTGTGCGGATTTGAGAATCACTAGAAACTTCAGCGTCAGAAAGGCGATGATTAGGGTTAAAGGTGCACGTCCTAGTTTGAAGGCACATTGGAAACAATGAACTTTTAAGAATTGTTGTCAACCTTCAACTGTATATAAAATACAGTAGAGTCAACTGAGAATACAAAAATTCACAGAAGCTTAGCTACACGTGTCAAGATCATGGTATACTATTGATATTTCTGACCCTTGAATTAGTGCATCTTTTGTTGATATTTGATGCCAACTTGTTTACGACCTCTGGTGAAAGGTGTATGTCTTTGTGTCTAGTACATAACAAGCTAAGTCTCCCTAGTGGGATACATATATGACTTGCTGTGAAATGTGATAGATTTGTGGGAGGCCATGAAATTGAGTAATTGCTTGAATACTGCTGTCAGTATGTCCAGACAGGGTTGCAAGACACCCACAGTAGTCAACTCTTATACACAGTTATGAATACCTGTTGCAAAACTCAATCACTCTGAATTCATCAGAATTCAGTGGTATTCTATATATTGCATTCCATTTAATTTTTTTTAATTAAATTTTATTTTAAAAATTGGGGTTTAGAGTCGCATTCGCGATTCTTTCACTTATTTGTATTCCATTAAAAACCTTAGTCAGAAAGCTTGAATATGCATCTCTCTAGTAGCGAAGCGAGAAATAAAAACTGTTCCACTTCATGATAACACCCTGCTCCACTGGCAGCTACATCATTTCGTACTTCCTGTATCTAAAGTTGAATTCTATTATGAGGTGTTAACCGAGAAAAGTATGACAAATTTTGTGTCTAAATGTATCATCAATGCTTGTTAATAACGCTGCAGCTAAGAAGATTTTGGAATTAAATCTTTCTTTTCATGGTTCAAGGGATTACATGCAGATGTAATGCTAGTTGATGCCTCTGAAGCCGTCAACTAACATGGCGGCCATGTTTAATGTCACATATTACTTCCCCTACAACATCTTCCAATCACCTACTACTGCCCCATGCAACTAACTGTAACCTATACTTTAATCTGGAAACCTCCATTAGAAGCTTTCTGTTGACAGCTTGCAGTGACTGTGGTCATAGACTAGGATTAATATTTGATGAAAGTGACACTATAACTAGGAAAGCCTGCATCACTAATCATCACTCTTGTCTATGTGACTGCTATGGTTGCATTAGCTGTGTCAACCTGTCACTAATGCTAAAAACCTGTCCAGTATATTTTTTTGGTACATTTCTACTTGAATGCATGCAGCATTGAGCATCCTAAACTGTACTATTTTACCGAGTCGGAACCTGAAGAAATATTCAACTTTGATATGATCAGCTGATGGTATAATTCTTTTTTTAGTGTCTCTGATCTTTCCCTGATGGTTTTTAATAAAATATAAAAAATAGAAACATGTTTTTTTTTAAATAATAATAATATATACCCGGCATATATATATGGAGGGACAAAAAT
The DNA here is from genome assembly GCA_032361225.1 of Lepetodrilus schrolli. Classification (NCBI taxonomy): domain Eukaryota; kingdom Metazoa; phylum Mollusca; class Gastropoda; order Lepetellida; family Lepetodrilidae; genus Lepetodrilus; species Lepetodrilus schrolli. The sequence continues at coordinate 9,402 of JAUTBT010075798.1, read as the reverse complement.
TCCCCAAAGAAATGTATAGCAACATGCACTTTAATTCAGAAAAAGAAAAAAATAGAATTATAACTTGTCATATATCCTTGATTTGAAGGTACATGTAACTATTTTTAACTGTTAATTTATCACAGTATTTCATTGATATTCTTTTACAATGTAGATAAAAAAAATAATTAAAAACACACCAAATACTTCACATAATCAAATTAACATTAATTCCAGTAAGGATATTAAGAACACAATCTTAAATAATACATTACATTCAACTATTTCTGTTAAAAGAAAGAAAAACAATTTTCAAGGCAATTGTTTTGTACTTAATTTTTTATATATATGTTGCCCCCAGTTAACCCCTTGTGTCTCAGATGTGTAATCTTGCCCTCTGCCATTAGTGTTCAGACAGTAAAGTTGTCATGGCTAGAGTCGTGACTGTATGTCTCTGTAGATCTATTGGGTAGTTTGGATGTAACTTTAAACACTGCGGAGAATTCTCCAGGTATTGTGTGTCAGCCTGAATTCCTCCAGCACTATAATGGGCTAGGGTCACACTCCTAATGGTGTATGATAGAACACAGACATACACCGGTCTAAGTCTGACTAGACGAGACAAGTGTCATGAGAATATGTTTGGAGATGTAAAAATCCGAAAATATCACTCCGACTTTTATAGATGTTATCATTTTATGTGTACTAATTACTTCCTTTGAGTTTCACGTAAGCTGATATGATGCAATATGTACAGTGACATTTACTAATTAGCATATTAGAAGTATCATTAAAATTGTGATTGAAAAAAACAATGTTATTTTGAGTTAAGGGCATTGAGATATATTTCCCTCTCTCTTTGAAATGCTAGAAAAGCTAGCAACTTAGAAATCAATATTTAAAGTTTCAGTATTGCGTAATTTGCATCAATGCTATGATCGTAACTAATAGACTTGCAATGTAGTGATTCTCAAATGCATAGCCAATATCATATTTGATTTAATTCAACAAACTATAAGATAACACAAGATTTACTCAAAGGGAAACCAGTGATAAATGTGAACACTTAAAACATCAATCACTTCATGAAAACCGCTTTTAACCAAAGATTTTCACTATTGATGAGAGATCCATCCCTATTTATAACCACTCAGTGCAGTGTAGTTCAACAAAATAAAGATGTTTAACTTTCAACAGCCTGAAGACGCTTGAAGCTGCAGAACACAAACCGCATCTATCTTGCTACTGCGAGCTTGGGGGAGCATTTCAATAAGCTTGGAGCTACGGAAGTAGTAAAACAAAACAAAACTCAAATGGGATTTCTTAATTAACTCCCAAGAACAATAACAGTTCTGGGCTAGTTCTTGTGAAATGTAGTAGATAATTTGGAGGCCAGGGATCCTGAGGGTGTCATAGTGTCAGGCAATAGGATGCCAGTCTTCTGTATATGGTACTCAATACCCTAGGACTTTCCTCTGTCATCGTAAATCGTGTTGTAAGCAAGCAATAAAACATTCAACTTGTTTCTATATATTAAATAGCAATTGTAACATTAGAATCATGGACAAATCCAATTGTCTATAACTATTTTGCATTAACATTTTAACATTGTAGATATACAATGATTGTTCTAAATTAATCGTTGTTTCTTTGCTACTATTCGACTTTAGCATAGAAGTCCAAAATTGTTTTGAATTTGGAATGTAATTAATACATGAATATTTAAAATATTGTTGTTTCTCTGCTACTTTAGCATAGCCTCAGGATTCAGATTATTTTTTTTAGAATTTGGAATGTAATAAAAAAAAAAAAGAATTCCTCAGAGGAACGTACAAATCAACATCTGATCAGGATTTGATCGATACAAACAACTGGTTGTGAATGTCCAGTGTCAAATACACTGGATTTTGGAATTTACAGGGGACCTGTCAATATTTCAATTAACAGGTTGGCCATGTAATGAGATATTTATTGAAGTATTCATTAGTCCCACCAGGATAATTATCTGTCCGTTGTCCACAAGGCGGTGTGGTCACATGGCCCGAAGATGAGCTCACAAACATGATTACCATCTCATTGTGATTCTGGACGTTACATTGTCTGTAGCTGGATGTTCCATTGTCTGTCAGGGTTTAGGAATTTGGCTAGTACTGAAGAGTATGATTGACTTAGTCAAATCTTCTTTTGATTTCCTGTGTTATTAGTGAACTCCATGATCAAATTCCATATTGTAACATGGATGACATGAAAACAGGATTCCAATGGTTTCATCTGATTCACAACCTGAAACATGAATTATTTCCTTCAGGGTAGCCATAAATCTGAGAAATTATGACTATTAAAAAATATATAAAATCCCATATATAATAAAATGTTTTATTATATATATGACAAATGTGTGATTTTAATAAATCTCATTTCCTTTATTTGAATATGTGCATACAAATAACGCATTCCAATTGCAAAACAATCATATAACTAGAAGAAAGTATTAAACAAATGTTTTTTAAGCAAAAAGAAACTGCAACACAATTACTGAATTAGCTCTTTTACCAAAGTTCACATTACAATACAGAAGAAAAAGAAAAAAATCTTCATTTTTGGAGTTCGATATCACCACAATTCTATTAGCAAATAATAATGAAAATTGCCTTTTTTAGTGATTCTGTGTTTCTTTTACAATAACTGTCCATCTCATCCCACCAAACGAACAGACCAGCAAATATTTATCCCATCGTGGAGGACAGCCAAGAAATGCATTGCAAGTACACAATCGGCAAGAGAAGAAAGAAAACATAATTGTAATGGCTCGATACTATTAACCACAAAATACCTGACCTTTCTCAACTGGAAACATATGTTGAATTCGTTATGCAGAAAAAAGTTAGCTTACATTCCATTTATAGGCCCCAGGGGGTTCTGAATTGGGAACGTACAAGAAATAGTTTAAACCAACATCATCAGATACTGTGTCTCTCGGTCATTCATTTATTTTAATTACAACTGAACATGTCACAGTGCTTGTTCTTGGGTCTTGAAATAAAGATGGAATTGCCGTTTTATTATCCTTTGGGGATTTCAGAAGGAATTGCAATGATCAACTTTTATTCCTTGGTTACAAAATACTCTTAAAGTTTGCTATTTATTGTGGTTCTTGTACTGTATCCAGACTGTTCAGAATTGCTGACCACATACTCCGAGAACATCTCCACATAAAATCTCTGATAATATTTGACTTTACGGAAGGTATTAGATGCTAGATACTGTTCATCTGTACCTGGCAGTGCAGTTAACATCCTTGGTCTGTCAGTACCAGCCAGTGCTTGCAGGTTTACTGCAACATTCAGCACTACCGATGTTGTGGGTTTCCTCCTGCCCTAAACTGACAGGCCGTGATATAAATGAACGAATCTTGATAAGCAGCTCTAAACCCAATTAAAATAAATAAATAAATGAATAGAGACTATTCTATTTTGCTGAATTAGTAGTACATAATGTATCGGTAGTTTATTGATTCTTTTATCTCTTGACATCCAAAGAGTCCTACACATTTCGGTGACATACAATATGTGACCTGCTAACCAGTTGTAATGCATGCTTGTACACTTGTTAACTAAAAACAGAAAGATCAATTGATGTCATAACGCTAAAACACATCTGCCAATTTCAAGGCAGATGTTCTATTAATGTAATGGTAGGTTCTTGATATGTACACCTTTGATGATTGACGATCCAACACTTCGTCCAACTATGACGGGAACCTATACCCATTATGTTCACTAGATCCTCCCACACACAAGACAATAAAATAGTATGACAACAGTACATGATGTTCATGGCCTGAACTGCAAGATTGGCTTTGCCCTAAAACTAATGATCTTGCTTATAAAACATCAAATGAAATATGACCTAGAAATTTCCAAACTTTATTTCTGAATGACAATCGACCTACTACAGAACAATGAAAAATAATTAACATCTTGAACTCTCACCCAAATACCAAGAAATATTGAATCCTGCTGTAGAAGTAGATATTTATTCATATTAAGGTTTTCATACAGTTGACACAACAAACAAATTTGGCTCTTGAAATAACATGTGAATATTATTGCCCAGAGATTTGAAAATGAAAAGAACATAAATCAATAAAGATGTTGGCATCAAAGATCATGACCTTCTTATTAGTCTCGATAATGAACCAATGTTACAAATGTTCTCGCGATAACGTTCACATACTCATTAATCTTCACCCACTCATTAATCTCATTTCATTATTTGAAACTATCATCAACCGTTATCCCATATATCAAATGAAATGGTTAAAAGCTATAGCTTTTAAGTTCTCATCTGAGAGTTACAGCCATATCAGATAGCTGGAAACTACAACACCAACATGAAAATGAATGGCTTCGATATCTCTACCCTTTGTAGAATACACATTATCAGAACAATTCTTCTTTTTCTGCTGGATGTAAGGCCATAGTTATTTGATTTCCTAATTTACAGATCTACCGATCTGATTTTATCCCATTTTGGAAAATAAAAATAATTATTTTTATTATATTCCGCTGACAATACACCCACTCTTAGAAAATTATAATAATAAATGGTGAAATAACAAGCCATATTTAGCCATAATTGAACATTAATTTTTCTCCTACCAGAATGTATATCAAACATCTAATAACAAATACTAGAAATTAGCTCGATTAATATCTGAACAATTAATGAGTCCTTATGCTTATGACCATTATGGATCATAATTATATTGTTCAGTTATGATTATTTTCTGCCAACCAACCATTTATTATCTCCAATTCTTTTTTTTTACATATATTTGACATGACCGGCTGTTCAAAAATATTATCCCTGCCCCGCAAGCACCAACAAATGTTCACACAAAAATCTGTAAACCATGGAATCAAATAACTATGGCCTAACTGAGAAAGATAAACTATTTTATTGCAGCTGCAGATGTTTATACATCACAGACAGTGTGGGATTAACCCACGGCTCGCCTGCAAGTCTAGTGTGGTCTATGCTTCTAATGACTGCATCAAAGACAGTGCACCACTCAAAGTAAATTGCAGCAGCCATAATGCCCAGCAGCAATGGTTTAGTCACACTAGCCCAAAGCCTTGCAATACCGTCCATCCAGCAACATGCATCATGATAAGGCCACAATGGACCAGTGCCTGTGATCGTTGGAGCATGAAATGCAATTATGTCGCCTCCATATGGAAGTGTATTAGAGAATTGTTAAGTGCAGAGTTCCCATAAACCCAGTGCCATTCGAGAAACCTGAAAATTCCATAAAATAAAAACGAATGCAAGGATGTGTGGCTATCTAATGCATTTGGACGACCTGTTAACAAAGAATGCAGCATATGGAGTTGTTTCCACCAGGCTCCGTTGCATGCTGAGGTCATCAGGTCAGAGGAGGTGCAACTTCTGGAGGCCTGGTTACTTGAACCGAGATGAGGTGAGATGAGGCGTTACTAACATCAGAATGTGAAATTGAAGCACGCCAAAGAGAAACAAGGGCAGTCAGTGTTACTAACAGGTCAAGAAACTGTTCAATTTCTGACAGCTGCCAATGAAGAAGGTATGATGAGATGACCTTTGTAGGTGAAGCTGTGCTACCAGCAGGTCAGGAAATTGTTCCCTTTCTCACAGCTACAAACAAGAAGGGATTGCAGTATGACCTTCATAAACAAAGCAGTGTTTACTAGCAGGTCAAGAAATGGTATAATTTCTCGTATCTACCAATAGGAAGGTATGATGGCATGGTATCTAAAAAAATGTATGATGGCATAACTGTTGTAGATGAAGCAGTGTTACTAGCAGGTCAAGAAATCTTTCAATTTCTCACAGATACCAATAAGAAGGCATGATGGTATGAACATTGTAGACAAAGTGTTGAGTAACCTGAGGTTTTAGGGCTCTAGAGAATCAGCGGTGTTACAAACAGGTCATGAAACCATTCAACTTTTGACCAGTCTGAGAATGGCAGATAGCGCAGGCCGATTACTTGCTTGTGTCTTTAGTATTTCCTCCGGCAACTTCATCAGGACAAACCACATCCTGTAATAATGGCTGCCGTCACCTGAACAGGCTCTTATTAATCTCAGAAGGTTTGTACAATCCAGCCCTGGTTGTCACCTTCCTGTTTACACATCAGCCGGTTGTCACAGGATTGTGTTTGTATGTACACGGGGCACGACAATCAATTTGCCCCGTCATGTTACCAATTAAGATCCATCTTCAGTCTCGTGACAGATTGTATCGGGTGTCTGTGCATTAGTTGTAAGTAACTGTAGGATGGGATGGAGAATTTGTTAAAATATTTATCTAAATATGAGCTATTGATTAATTGGAAAGTGCTGTGTTGGGCTATGTTTCGTCTTGACTCAAGTTCATAATGCCTGATAAGAATTGACTAAAAACAGACTGCTGATCATGATACAATGTCATGGTATTCAAGCAATTCTGGGCATGATAGATTAATTTTAAAACATTTTGTAATTTATTATTACAAAACAATCACATATTCAGTTAACATCTTCTCATAGATACAGCATTTATACTCTGATAGTAGAACAATATTAAAATACTTATATTGAATGTATTATAATACATTTTTAATATGATATTAAACAGTTGACAGAATAGAGTGAAAACTAATATTCTCCAACAATGTTACATACAACTGCCAAAAATGTCCATGACAATCAATAACATTCCAGAAATCCTGACAAAAACAGTAGAAATATTTTAACGTTAATATTTCATGGAATGGTATTTGTCTCGGGGACTTTTGAAGTGCACGTACTCAAGGCACTTCTGGTACACCACCCACTGTTCTCTATAAATATTCATATCAAATTATAAATCTCTGCAATTCTGTCATGGCTCATTATGAAACATTTCATCAGGCACTAAGAAAATACTGAGGTTCCGCCTGATAAAATCAAAGTCTCTCCAAGTCTGGTAATTGCTCACGGAAAAATTACAAAATCGTCAGCTGTTATTTGATTGGATTGACACTGCAGATGGTGAAATTTTAGGTGAAATCCTCATCAAAATCATGTGAAATTATATTTTTTTTTATATGATTTAGTAATTTTAAAAAATCATTCTATATTACAATAAGTTACCAGACATCCCATTTGTGCAGAACTTGTGCAGAATATTTTGTCCAAAGTTAAAACAAAATGTTTTTAATGAATCAAGCTACTGGGTGCATTTGCTATAGAAATACCAAAGACTCAATATTTTGAAGAACATATTATCCAAATTAAAAGCAAGATTCCTTTAATAAATTATGCTGCTGTGGCAATTTTGCAAAGAAATCCCTAAGATTCAAATGACAGTTAGAACATTTTAGATAATATAAAATTGCCATTACATACATAAAATATATAATAATAATTGTAAAGGGAATGTAGTTCCATAGATTTAGTGTCTGTGTTAACAGTAATTCTTCCATTAAACTACGTATCCCTTTAACAATCATTAATGTACCGTACTAAAGTGACACATAGTTGAATGACAAAAAAAAAAACGTTTAAAATTTCAGCAGCTTAAACATGGACTGCATGAATGTAATCATACCCAGATTATTGCATCATGGTTAAGTATATCTATTGCCAAATACTTCTTCATGTCATCACAGTAACAACCTGTGTCACGGAATTCCTCATTTTACCTGTTTATCACCAGCTTAAGCACGCTACATTAACTTCGGAAACCTAGTAACCCACACCGACCTACAAAGAAATGTGCTGCACCCTTGCACTCTTGAAGCAAAAACATTTTAAAATTCCACGATTCAAAAAAACTATTGTCCTTTTAGAATTCATATTGCTAAAATTAAAATTTAACTTTTTGGCTGGGGGACATCAATGACATGAAAGGACAGTGACTTTGGGATATGCTCTGCGTACCTGTACAGGTAGATCGTTATCAGTGTCAGTGGAAACATGTTCACCTGCAAGACCAGGTACGCTATCAGTGGATACTATCATAACACAGGGCCAGTCACGAAACACAACCGAAACAGTTGAAGAGAATGCTTGAAACCCAATAGTTAACCGTTGCCCATGGTTCAGATATTGCTGTGACAGGAAATAATGTAGTTCAAAATTGGAATTAAATCTAGTCAACAGTCAATAATAATAATAATAATAATAATAATAATAATAATAATAATAATAGTTATAATAATAACAATATTAATAATAATAATTTTATAAAATAATAATGTGCCAATTCCAATCTAGAAAGAATGCACAAAAGTGCTAGGCAATAGTAGTATGTGCATTGTAAATACAAATCTATTGCCATTAAAATTTATTTGTTTCTGGTTTAATCTCTTTAAAAGGGTTCAGTATTATTCAGGCCCTGAGATTATGAAACGTTTTGAGTAAGATTTCATGTTCAAGCTCAAATTTTATATGGCAAGTTGTGAACACAACTTTGAGTTGAGCAAGAAATCGTACTCAAGAAGGTTTCATAATCTCGGGATCAGATCGTTTTATAAATTTGATAATCGTCAAATAATTCTTCTGTTTTATTTGCCATGAAGATTAATAATCCTTATTACGAACAGATACATTTACAACAAACTTCAGGTTGAAACACTGCATTAAACAACAGTGAAATATCACTGGAGTAATAAATCTCCTGGCTCTGTACCGATTCCAATTCCGAGCAGAAACATATGTGAATCCACGCACCTCAGTGAATACTGACAGCATTTATGCATTCTGCCAATAAGCACCGGATTATTACTGAAAGCATGGAGTTATTTCCCAATTGCTCACGTCGGACCAGGTTCAATTAGAAGCATTGTAATTACTGCAGCCTTCCAGAGCGAGGTAAGACAGCAGAAAGCATCATGTAACGTCTTCAATTCATTGTGAGTAACCAAGAAGAAAATCAAACATAAAATCCTTGAGTGAAATTTTAGTCATGACATTACATGGAGAAAGTAGGAGGGTTTAACTCCACAGTGAAACCATATTACGTGGCATCGTTTTTCATCTGCCTTTCAAGCCTTAGAGATGCTTTCTGGAGGATGAAGATTTCAGAAAACATTTTTTTTGGGGGGTGTGACAATTCAAAGGCACATGCATGCACGTGACTGTGGGAGATTTTACGTTATTAATGAATCATGGAGTTGTCTGTGATCGCGAAGCTTTAAATCATGTCTGCGTGACTTGAAGCAATATACTCTACGTAATAGATAGATGGAACAGTGACATGGGGATGTTTGTGATGGGAAGAGGATGAATTTGTCTTACTTAGAGAGGTGCACGACCAGTGTAAACTAGAACATCGTTACCAAATGAGAGAGAGAGAGAGAGAGAGAGAGAGAGAGAGAGAGAGAGAGAGAGAGAGAGAGAGAGAGAGAGAGAGAGA
>JAUTBT010075787.1:0-13296 GCA_032361225.1 Lepetodrilus schrolli | reverse complement strand
AAAATTGCATGACATGGCTAATAACATCTGATAGCCATAACAAATAGTATAATATAACTGTCTTCGCGAGCATTCAATGCTTTGCCTTAGGTCATATTATTAAAAGGCTACTGTAAGTGTAAGTTCTAAAACAAAAATAGAATGATCTTGGTTTATGTACACGTCAGTATTCATAGCAAAAGAGCATTTTCATGAATTGAGTGTTTCATTTAATATAACCTGTCTATAAATTAACATGTAATAGTACTTACCATTTTGAGGGTGTCATGTCTTCTGATTTTGTTAGAACAGGGGGATAACTCTCAATGTCAAGTTTCCAATACTACTTACCTGAAAACTGCTCATACTCAATACATGCAAATCACGCTTCACGGAACCAACTTTAGAGGCCTATATTTTCTTACTGCGCCACTTTGAAGTTATACATCCCCCCCAGGTATTCATACACACCCATCATAGTACGCAACCACACCAACAGAAGTGTTCTAGCTGGTGGGGTGAACCCCCCTACCCAAATCCAGACCTGGCTGCTGGACTAATATATCAAACAAACAAAAACAAACATATAATCGCTTTTGTACCTCCAAATATATTTTCACAGCTGTAGGATAGGTAAAATTCCATTGTAGTTTACATTTCCGGTAAAACCCGAATAATCGGTAGTCATGAAAGGTTATTTTGACTGTGTTAAATTATTAGTTCTTGTCTTAGTCTATTAGACTATAGAAAATTGAGATATTTCAGTACAGTAATGATTATATACTGATTATTCACAGAATACTGCTTCTGCACCATCATTGATGCAACTGTAATCTGAAAATGCTAAGTGCATGTACGGTCCAAATTAAACGACAACTTAATCTGTGATTGTATGCCTTTAATTATTTCAAGCTGAACCAATGTCTACTTGTGTAGACACATCAAATGAACATAGATCTACTTTCATGTAAAAATACGTTTGACCATGAAATATGTAAACAAACCCCTGATTGTGTGCCTTTAATAAACGTTCTCGGATAGAAGAAAATTGCTAACGAAACTTGCTTTGATAAATCTTAATGAAATAGAGTTGTAACTGGTTTAACCATTTTCTAAGAGTTATATTTGTGTGGCTTTTGTCCTTATGTCCGGGTTTTTTGTCCTTATGTCCGGGGTTTTTGATCGTAAGTGGCTCACTACCAGATACTGCTCACTACCAGATACTGACACCACTTGATAACCACCCCTGCAAATATTACCACATTCTCATCAAGGTCACGTGAACACGTGCACTCGACGGTTCATGGACAGGAAGACATATTTTCATTATTGATCTACTCTCGGTATTATTCTTATACATAATCCAATCAAACTATTGCAGTGTTGAGCATCAGTTCATAGTTCACGTGTTTGTGGTTTTAAATTATTCAGTAGTATTCATGACTCGAGCTGGTGACATGATGATGTTCGTAATGTCACGCACTGTAGTTTTCCAGACAAAACTAGGTCAACCCAATACGCGTATTTTCTTTCAACGTTTGTTTATTATGAATGTTTTAATATTGTCTGTGGATTTTCAATATTGTACAACTTATTATTAACGGAAATTTCAAATACACGTTCACTGATTTTTCGATAGCCGATTTTCTTTTAAAGGCATACTATGACAAATATTGATGATCCTTTTTGACTAAAATGTCGAAGCAAAAACATTTAAGTGCACATTCACTTGGCATTTACTTGCCTTATGTATCATTATAACACTTCATGTTAGGAAGAACATCCTTAACACACCCACTGTAAATCATAAAATTTTAAAGGCTGAATTGGAGTTATTAATGCAAAGTATATTCATTTAGCATATTATATGCTTTTGTAGCTCAAGAAATCTCTTCCTCCGTTCAATTTTAACAGTAAAATAGTTCACTCACATCAACAAAAATGGATATTTGTCATCTTCATTGAAATAAACTATGCACTGGTAATATATCAAAGATTACAATCGGTGAAAATCGGAAACTGTACTCTACTCAATGTAATTACGAGATTGTAAAGAATGATCATGTCGCTGTATATTTTTTCAAAGTAAGATCAATATGGTCAACCTTGAGGAATTTCCCTAGCTTGTACCATTTTACATTGTGGGTTCTTAGAGAGTGCATTTGGAATATAAGTGCGATTACTTCCAAATATTTCTGTACCTGATTTTGTGTAACAAACTTAAGTCACTAAAATGACTGCCTGTTTCAGCAATTTGCATTTCTAAAATAAAACACCTCCAAATTGTTAAAGAAAACTGAAAATGTGTTAAGTTACATAAACATATCAGATGTTTCCTTTTCAGATTACAGTTGCATCAATGATGGTGCAGAAGAAATATTCTGTGGATTTCTTCAATTCAGCTGTGGAAAACCTTCAGAGGGCCTGCCAAACCCTGATCAGTTTCAATCATGTAGTAGAACTCAGTGGATACTTAGCTCTGGAAATCGACAATGTTAAGAAGGAGAGATTTGTTTTGAGCGAATTTGTCCAGAGCAATGGAAATGTCATCAGCGAAAGCTTCTGCACAAAAGCCTGGAGAACAGGGGTTACCGTGCAGAGACAACACCAACTTAGAGGAGGCAATAATGCCCCTCATCCTACTTCATCTGTCTATGGGAACATCTTGCATCCATATGACAATGAGAGCAGAGTCTCTCAGGGTGCTCAACAGAATAGAACAGGGTGCACACAGATCAGAAAGAATCCTGTTAAACAGGAACCTTCACATTCTGGTAACAAGGTAATTTCATCCACTTTTGTTAATAGTCAACATGGTCAAGGGAAGCAAGCCTTCGGCTGTAACCCTCCAATGCAGAATCCTATAAAGAAACTACTTCAAAGGCCTCAAGTAGGGCCTTCTGGACAAAAAGACAACACTCTGCACCTTCAAAATGTTCAGTCATCAATGAAACTGAACCATCAGGTTGAGCAATGTAGAAGTGTAGTTAAAACTGAAACCGATTTCCATATGGGACCAAGCCAAACTGGTGACAGTCATTCAGGGACAACAGGTAATTCATTTGGACAAGGAAAGAGGTCCTGTTCCAGAAGGCTGAACATGATGCCACCAATGCAACAGCCTCCAGCCAGACTGAACAGTGAGATTCTTCCTAGAAGACAGTTCTGTAATCCACAGGGACGAGGAGGAAATCAGAAGAATATACAGAAACCTCAGGGACAGGAAGCTCTGCCAGTAAAAGCTGGTCCTAAACTTGTCACGGTCAGTTCAGGTCAAACCCAACCCGCCAAACACATCATTGCTTCCATGCCTGAGGAAGTAACTAAAGAAAATCTCCCTCAAGACAAAGCTGCAACATCAAAGGCTGATACAGAGGTGTCATCTGCCCTTTTACTCGGAGAACATGGAACTATTACAAATGCACCAGAGAAATTTCAGGTGTCCAAACCTGAACCCAGCTCTTTTGCAATAGCTGCTGTTTGTCCAGTACTCTCAAAAGTGCCAACAATACCTAAGTGTATAACATCACACTCTGATGACAAGGCAATGCCCCGCCTAGAGCAGATGGAGCCGTTATTACGACCTCTTTCTCCCATAGTGGTAATAAACTCGTTATCTTCCTCACTGTACAAGCAGCCGAGAGTAACAGTGATGTCCGCTAGAAGTACTAACACGCTGTCGGGGACTGGCCCAGCTTTTTCAACAGCTGATATTGAATTGGAAATGCCCTTGAGTACACCAGCTATAACATGTGCAGAACCTGATGATGACACAACCTACTTACATGGAGCTTTGCCTGCCAGTGTGAATCCATCTCTAGTGACAGCCATGACGTCTTTGCCTCAGCCCAACATAGAGACAAAACCAGTAACCTCTGGACAATGGGAGCAAGGTCCAAACTCTTCAGGTTTCAAGTTGACCCTTGAAGAATTGTGTCTGGGTCCACCTGCTAAACATCCCAAGTTAACAGGAAAGAAAACTAAAGAAAAGGCAGTGAAAAAGCAGACAAAGAAAGGAAGACGAAAGTCCAGCCAGCCAAGGAAAGCTGACTATGGCGAGGAAGACGTAGAGATGTTACTTCCTGTTCTGATTGGACCCACAAATAGAACTCTACGCAGTGCTGCAAACCCTGTCAGGAGATACTATGCAGAAGACCAAGAATGTGAGAACGACACTGAAATTACTGATACAAATACAAATACTGAACATATGTAGCATGACTTCACAGACATTTTCTACAGACCTTGTCTTTTAGGAATAATTAGATATTTGATACACAAGGATTGTGTAATGTCTCTGTTACATAGAATCGTTCTGTTGAGGACTTTTAGCATGTTTAGTGATGATTCTAAACATGATACTGTTGACAGAAAGAACATTTTGTGATCACATGTAGCCAAACTACAAATAATTACTTTGTATAGTTGTACAAGGCCTTGCAGAAAATGTTCATAATGAGTTGCGCCCAAAGCGATTTTTTTTTGGTTTACTCATCCAGTAGAAGGGTATAAGAGAGTTATACCCACACTTTCCTCAGAGTATAAGAGAGTTATACCCACACTTTCCTTGGAGTATAAGAGAGTTATACCCACACTTTCCTCGGTATAAGAGAGTTATACCCGCACTTTCCTTCAGCGGCCCTACAATATCTCTTCAGCGGCCCTACAACCAAAACTGTATTGACCAATACACCTTGGAAAGTGTTAGTATAACTCTTACTTAGTCTATAAATAGCCAATGTGGAACAAGGCCAATATGTGGTTACATTTGTTAACAGGTCCCTTTTTAACAGGAAATGTCCAAGTTCACTCAAGGTTTGATTGTTCTTCAGCATGTTCAAGAAGACTTGGCATGGAACAGCATTTGTTCCTCCTTGTCATCTTTGGAGTTTTTAATTTTTTTTTAACCTCAAATAAACCTTTGAACATTAGATATGTTCAAAGATCATCTTCAGAATTATAATGGAGTATATTTTTGTGTTTTATAGTTTGTATTAATATACATGTATTTGTATTTTATGCTACACAAGTGCAATGTGGCTACCATTAAAAGATGGGGTACACCAGAAGGTATACAATAAAGTGATTTATAGATTTGTGGCAGATGTTTTCACATTCATCACTTCTTTTCTAGGTTGCATTGATTTCTGTTGAAATTAATTATATCTGATTAATTTCTATGTTTAATTTTTTGTAAAGAAGTACAGTTGCCTTTACTGATTTGGAGAAAAAAACTTTGGCTTGAGTAAACATAAATGTATGTATTTATTTCCCTGGAACAAATATTATTTACATAAAATATTTAAAAAATACTATTCTTGTTATATGAGCTAATGAATATGTAGATATTTTTCTTTAAATAGTACTTTGATTTGTTATGTTAACAGTTCTACCAGAGTTAATGGTGCATTTCTTGAATATATTGAGTCCGTACTAGTTATTAAAGTTATGTTCAATATTGTTCCTACAGTGTAGTAAGTAGATTGTTAAGTTAACTCCATTTTCATTTACTTAATAAACAGTTTATTTAAATGTGTGACTTTTTTTAGTTATTGCCCCCTCATGTCATCTTCTGACCCACTGATAACGTGGTTAAGTGATTACTGTGTACTTTACATATTACCTGGGCTGCGTTCAATGGACAATACATACAATACACTGCAATACAATACTTTTCTCTACATCTAGTAGTTAGCTGAACAGGTTAGTAGGAAAATAGCAGGAAATCAGTTTGCGCATGCGTCCAGTCCATTCGCTTCATGCTTTGGGTTTTCATACAAAACGCTACGCAGTCCAAACCCGTATTGAAATGTATGCATACATATGCATACGTATTGCTCACTGAACGGCTCGCGTAGTATTACATAGAATCCGTATTCATATGTATTGTCCATTGAACGCAGCCCTGGTGAGTAGACCAGACTTGAAACAGACTTGAAACACTTTCTAACTATGTCTAAAGTTTACTTGAGGCCACTCTAGCTGTCGTGTTTGACATTGACTGGTGCAGCTCTCACTGTAGATGGCTTATTTCAAACACTGGACTATGAAAGAGTTGGATTATACCATGTAATCTGTAAAATAAATAAGACAAATAATTATACAAGATTGAAACAAAGGTGGCGATGTACCAACACTGTCAGAATCAATATCAGGAATACAAGTCAAGTGTACATTGCAACTGATATGTAATAAACCCACATTGGAGAAAAGAATGGAATAAAGCCACATTGCAGAATGATATGTACAAATCAATAACCTAGTCTGCAATAATCTCACATCTCAGAGCACTGCCACTGCCATCAGCTGACCATCAGTTTTCTGTCATTCAATTCAGTGTTAAGCCGACAGATCCAATACAAGGTGTATGTACATTTCATACAGATTCACGTAATTACAGAAATATTCATCAAGTATTGAAAAGTTTGATAATATTTTTGCAATTATTTTAACAAAATATAGTCTGTATTCTAAATAAAATTATGTAAAATGAGGTACAATTGTTTGGTTTTGTTTTGTTTTAATGTAAATTTTCATTTAGTATTGCACCAAATATTGTATATGAATATTATTTTAAACATAAACAACACATACAATTATACAGGTTCATGGAAATATTACCACTCTCAGTGGTGTGCAGTCCCTTTTCTCTACAACCACTCACAACAGATGGACTGGGTTGTTTATTGCTCTAGCTCATTGGTTCAATCCATGTACTAACATATAACAAAACATATACTGAGACATGTCCCATTTCCAAGACACTTCAACCGGCTGTTAGTCGACTTTGTGACCAAGCAGTGAGCGAGTGATAATGCAGTTTAACATCGCTGCGGGAATCTTTCGCCCATTTGTGACGATGTGTCTAAGCAGTCACTCTATTAAAAGCCCACAAAGCATTACACCGTGAATATTAAGTGTAGGCTACTCCACACTGACAGGTTGTTGAATGAATTCAAACCAGCACTCCTGTAACGTGACTGGGACACATGTTAATCAACATTAGCTATTGTGGGTCCTACTTTAATCACGAACAGTTCAGCCTTGCCGCATATTGCCTTGATAGAGACCAAACTAGGAGTGTCACACATATATATAGTAGTAGTAGAAGTTATGTATTGTGAATATGTACAGGAATAACATCCAAATATACAGTTTGATATTATCAAAGTGTGGAAATACTATATACAATCAATTCAATAATAATTAACAGCTAATGCCATGTACACATGTAGGGCTAAAATACAATTATTATGAAACTCGACTGTCTTAAAAGAGTCTTGCCACATGTCTTTGCAGCACATTTCACCTTAAGATTAGTACAAGGAATACTAGTCTTAAGTGAGTGTGATGCTCAAGCCCCAATTAAACTCGAGTTTCACAATAATTGTATTACGATCCTATGTGTGTACGTGGCAGTAGGAAGAATTAAACCTGAGACTTGTGATTTCTGATTAGATACTATCTCATATCACTACCTGGGTGCCAGGTATCTGTGGCCATGTAGATTTGACAGTTAATCAAGTTTGATACATTGTATTACAATAAACAGCAACAGACATTTTCTTTGTGGAACACATGAAAAAGAGACATAAAAGTAAACCAGCACTTCCCCAGTTACCATGGTAGCAGAATAAATATATACTGAAAAAATAGAAGTGAAATATACAATAGATCCAGGAATGCCATAACAGAGTATATATAGGACCAGTGACACGCGCACTAGCCGAGAGATGGATCATACGACCACGATGACTGGCTGGAATCATAGTACTGAGTTTGATATTCTAACAAAATTTGAAGTCAGTGAACTTTTTTTTTTCCTGATTGTATCGCAAACATCGACATGAAGAAACCCAGCATGGGCTTCTATTGGCCCAATAACATTAAGAAATCTTCCCAAACATCAATAAGATTCAAGGATATTCCTTTAAGGGTGAGGTAATTTAACAATAGGAGAAATGTGAGATGGCATTAGAGGTATTATATTTACATAGACTGTGGTGGGATGAAACCGATTAATTAATCTGCACACTAAGAAATCACACTTCAACGTCCATGTTGAGATGGCTGCCAGGAGGGGGAAATTCAACCAGAACGTGACATCCTGTGTCATTGCCACATCTGAACGTGACATCCTGTGTCATTGCCACATCTGAACGTGACATCCTGTGTCATTGCCACATCTGAATGTGACCTCTTGTGTCATTGCCACATCCAGACTACTTCCTCTGGTACTTCCTTTGTGTGACCTCGGCCTCCTCTTCTGATACTTCCAGGAACTTGGGATTACGGTTCAACAATTCATCCACACTGAAAGCATACAGGGTACAGTAGATATAGACAGGGTACAGTAGATATAGACAGGGTACAGTAGATATAGAACATCTAGAAGGTATCATTATAATTAACAATTTTCCTCAACCATATTAAAGGCATATTAATAGGAAAATACACAAAAACATTGAACAAAAATAAAACATTATCTGTTTTCTTATTGATAGTTTGTCATATGAACTGGTTTTAAAATATTATATATATACATAAAATGCTAAATGGTGATTCATGAGATAAGATGTGAATCTCTAGAGATAATTCAATGGAGGAAGGCAGTGGGTACTGAAATGTCAGCTATAAGTGTACACAAAATGATTTATAGCACTTATGGTTTAATTTTTGGTGTAACTTATGGTTTAACTTTCCAGAGAAAAATAATCCTTGCTATAGAAAGAGAATTCCATAGCAAAAATGACGAACAACGTATTCCATAATGATAAGTAAATAGGCACCTCCACAAAGCATGCATCTCTATATAAGTAAAATGTGTGTCTATGTAACAATGTATCTTTATGTAAGCATGCATCAATATATACATGTACATTTAATGTATCTATGTAAGTGTGAATCACTATGATAAGGTAACAATGCACCTCTTTGTAAAGATACACATGTATCTAGCCATAAATCTCTGTAAACATACACATGTATCTAGCCATAAATCTCTGTAATCATACATATGTATCTAGCCATAAATCTCTGTAAACATACACATGTATCTAGCCATAAATCTCTGTAAACATACACATGTATCTAGCCATAAATCTCTGTAAACATACATACAGCTCTATGTAATCAAGCATCTATGAAAGTATGTATCTTTGTAAAATATGGCTTTCCTGCAATTAACAGAAAATACTGTGCAGTGGTCAGTGAGAAAAGCAAACATCTCATATTAAAATCAATTGACTAACAACACCACACAGACACATACAGAGGAATACGATGCTTGCTGTGTCATCTCGACATATCGGTGAGGACGACTCGAGGAGACAAATAAATGTGGAGGCTACCAGGGAGGTGCAGGTGACAGGCTGTACAGTGCTAGGAGGGAGTGAATTACTATCTTACGTTACAGCGGAATCTTTCACCCATATATGTAACGATAAATATTTAATTATACTCTAGATTGTTTAAAAGTAAAAGCAGCATGAAAAACATGTAATATAAGTGTTGTTGAAGAAGTGCAGGCTATCACATCAGCTGTAGGGGGGTGAATATATGCTGTTGGGGGGGTGAAGATCAGGCTATCAGTTGTAGGGGGGGGGTGCTTACCTGTCTAGTCAGCAGATCATCAGGGGGAGGTATTATTGGAGGGGGTGCTTTTAGCATGATGGCTGTGCAAATGGTCATCGAAGCTGGACATAAGATAACATGGATTGTATACACTGGACATATGGAGAATGCTCTTAGTTATTTATAACGTACATATACAAGCTAACATTGCCAGTTGAGATTCGTCAAATTTGTCTATAAAAATGAAATACTTGTGGGATAAAAGACAGTATTGGGCGATAAACTGATAAACTGATAAACCACCCACTTGTATTACATTCCGTTAACCCAGTAATAGACTGAGATGATCTGTGTCATAAGGTACAAGTGATACAATGAAAGATATGTTATACTAGCTTATACCTTAAGGCGGCAAGCCATGGCTTTCTCATTATCAAATACCCCGGTAGTAGGTTTTACTTATATTATTTTCCACTGTGTCTAACCTGGTGTTATGCCATGATATATTACACACATGCTGGTTTCTTCCAAGTAAACAATTTCATTGTAAATATCCTTGAATCACAAGTCTACAGTCTGTACAGGCAGTAGTTGATGTCAAGAAGTTTGGTCAATTAAATCTATTTCAGCCACATCAGTGTGTATTAGTTTAGATCAGTTTATGTCAATCATATGGCTTTCTGTACAGTATGAAGGGAATTCAGCCCATAATAGAATGAAACTTAAATTTTCCATCACCAGCACATCAAAGTAACTTTATTTAAATTATGAATGATAAGAAAAAGTAACCATGGCACGCCCCCTATGTCTCCAAAGGTCACCATAAACTTATTTAACTTAACAATGTTTTGAATAGATCTAAACGATATATTTTATAGCAAATGACATTTTTTCTAGTTATATGTAAAAATAGTTGTGAATCAACATTACGACAAATATCTGCCTGTGACCTTACATTATGACAAATATCTGAATGTGACCTTACATTATGACAAACATCTGACTGTGACCTTACATTATGACAAACATCTGACTGTGACCTTACATTATGACAAACATCTGAATGTGACCTTACATTATGACAAACATCTGACTGTGATCTTACATAATGACAAATATCTGAATGTGACCTTACATAATGACAAATATCTGACTGTGACCTTACATTTTGACCTGGTCGGGAACGTAGACGCGTTCCATCGGGACCATGTTAGCTAGGTCAGCCAGGGAACGCACGAACCGCAGCTTTGCCATGAACTTTGAACTGTGGAAGAAGAAATTTGGAAATTGTGACTCATTGTTTTGTATCACTTTACAAAGGCATGTGTGTCTTGTGCATCCAGTGTATGGATAAATCTGTTTGGATAAATCCATATGCCGTGTATGGATTTATCTTCTTTTTTTTTTGATTGGGGGTTTAGAGTCGCTTTCAAGATTCTTTCACTTATATCACGACTTGTCAGTTTAGGGCAGGAGGAAACCCGCAACATCCGTAGCGCTGAATGTTGCAGTAAACCTGCGAGCATCGGCTGGTACTGACGAGACCAAGGATGATAAATGCAATGCCACTTTACAGACATCGCATCCTATCAATATCGCGTCAGAAAGGTACATTTCGCGAACATTGATGCCGGGCCGCCGGGGTGGGATTTGAACCTGGAACCTCGGCTCCGAAGTCCAACTGTTCTACCACCCGCCTCTAATTGATAATATATTATATGTCAATGCATAATGTATCCACGAGGCGCCCAATATACATGTATATGCTGTCATACTTTCAAATTAAATATACACTGTACAGTTGCTTGTCTGTCTACACTGTATTATTCTCAGATGAATGTTAATGTGCATGAACTTATACTAAAATCTAGTGGTCTTTAGTAATGTTCATAATGGCGCACACATCCTCCTCTGATATTTTTCGTGGTCATGTACCAACCACAAGATGACCAGGATCAACAGTGCCACAGTGACACATTTCATTATCATTCAACCATAACATTTACATTGGAATCCGGTGAGAAACAATCTTTACATTTCTGTGTCACTAGTGTAGACCTTCAGTGAATTCGCATATTAGAATTCCTCTCACGACGTTGTAGATCTACAGTAGTGTTTGGCCACACTGTCTGTCTACAAAGGGTCGTCTATCTCAATCTTCAAGGTGTGACGCGCTGACCACTGAACGTTAAAGATTAAGGAAAGATTATCTACCCGAAATCTGATAGGTCCGAACACAAGACCAATTGAAAGTTTCTTATCAGATCTGTACCTGCAACATGGACGGAGTAGATCCCCCTGTTACCATGACAATGGTTTACTGTTCTTCATAACAATGCCCTTTGTTGGCGACATTCAGAGCTTGTCGATACAAAACAGTAACTATTTGTAAAGATATAAACTAAACTTTATAACTGTAAACCAATCTCCGAGATGTGAAATGTATACGAGAAGGCAATCGTTTGGCGAATCAGCATTAAACGTTCGTTGCTAAACGAATACAACATTAGGACATTTAATAGAGATCATCGATACATCCGGGTCCTCGGGTTTCAATTGCATTACTATCCCGTGGCATCCCTGTGAAGTAGGCACCCGGATTATCCTCCATCATGTCTACTACTGTACCTGTATCTAATTATACATCTCTGTGAAGTAGGTACCCGGATTATCCTCCATCATGTCTACTACTGTACCTGTATATAATTATACATCCCTGTGAAGTAGGTACCCGGATTATCCTCCATCATGTCTACTAAGGTACCTGTATCCAATTATACATCCCTGTGAAGTAGGTACCCGGATTATCCTCCATCATGTCTACTACTGTACCTGTATCTAATTATACATCGTGACCACATATCAATGGAAACATTATGAATGATGACATGCACGTGAAAGTGTTAATGATAATCTTATATATTAATACATTTTCTGATTTGGAGTTACATTTTACGACAATTAAAATTAAGCCTGATTATTATCGAGACATGTCGTATGTGAATCAGGAGGCTCCTGTACAAAACGGCGTAACTTTAAGATAAATTAACTCCAACCTTAGCCAGAGACTTGCTATGGTTGAAGTTAATGTTATTGTATAATTACACTGCTTCGTACAGGTGTGCCCTGATTGCTAGTTCACATACAACGTCGAATATTGCTTCTATATTGTTGGCTGACTTTCTACAGAATGTGTATTAGAAGCCTTTGCTGTGCTTCCATTGAGATGAAAGTATGGGATCCGTGACGTCGCGTTTGAACGTTTTATTTGAAACCCCACCATGATATCATTTTCTGTAACCGTAAATCGATTTTGAAATGATTGATAGAGTATTATAGAACCATGAAAAAAGTAAACGATTATAGGTCATTGAGGGTGAACACCTGTTTACATTCTGGAAGTATTTTATCGCATCATAAAGATTTCCTTCCTTTAGTTATTCGTTCAAAACGTTAGCCTGTCCCCCCTGGAGCAGGCTGCAGACTTTACATTAGATTGACTTATGTACAATCTTTCAATATCTCCGCTAATGCTATCTTCATTACATAAATGTAGTGTATGTATTCTTTGTGGCGGAGCGGATGATAACTTACCTTCTAGTGTTACTAAACATTATCGTTCATTTGTGAATAAATGTTAAAAAATAAATAACAAACACACAAACAAATCCACACACACACACACACACACACACACACACACACACACACACACACACACACACACACACACACACACACACA
>JAUTBT010075776.1:0-13298 GCA_032361225.1 Lepetodrilus schrolli | reverse complement strand
CACACACACACACACACACACACACACACACACACACACACACACACACACACAGAGAGAGAGAGAGAGAGAGAGAGTCTTAAAACGTTTCTATTCATTCACAGTTATATTATGCAACTCCTTGAGCAGATGTTAGTATATGGATTTGGCACCATCATTTGTTCATATTATTATTATTATTATATTATTATTAGTAATATTATTATTATTATTAGTAGTAGTAGTAGTAGTATTAGTAGTAGTAGTAGTAGTAGTAGTAGTAGTAGTAGTATTTATAATTTTACTCATAATATATAAAGTCATTTATTAGTTGTGTATTATAGCTGTAGATCGATAATATTATTGTAGTAAATAGTCATTCCTGCCGCACACTGCATGAGGCATGGCCTGAAAGTGAGGTGTCACCAAAGGCTATTAAAGCTTCCTTCGAAAATGCCTCTGTTTACCCAGCAGGGAATGAGTACCCGCTAGGATGAGATGAAAATGTGAATGTTAACCTGTTAGCTCCTGAAACGGCGGCTTTGGTTGTATACTCCACAGGGTGTTGAGAGGGAGAATGAGCGCACACTGATCTATTAAGAATATAATGTAGGGCCATAAACACACTTTCGATCATGAGATAGGATGCGCCGTCTGTAATATGATAATGCTGTTATCATCCTTGGTCTGTCAGTACCAGCCGGTGCTGGCAGTTTTACTTCAACATTCAGCGCTACGGATGTTGCAGATTTTCTCGTGTCCTAAAACCTGACAAAACCTGATATAAGTGAAATAATTTTGAAAGCGGCTGTAAACTCCAATTAAGAAATTCACGGTCGAATTACATATGTTTATTTTTAGAGCATAAACAATCGACGATGTATACATTTCTGGTACCAAGCTATGCATGAACATGCCCGATGGAAGTAAGAATATTCATGACCTATCATCCACTAAGTACTAAGCAGTTCTAAGTGGCTTCTCTATACAAAACGCCTTACGTTGAAATAGCCACTTCATAGTTATTCTGTTATTGACATCAATACGGACACTGCATAACATATCCAGTATAACGAGGGAAATAGTTAATTGCGAAATAACCACATGGTATTAATGAGTTCGCGTGTGTGTCAAATTCATAGCTTAATGATTATCAATATATGTTATTCTTCTGTAAGGGTTAGTCGTTAGTATGCAAGTATTATTATCGACAGTCCGTTTGATGTACTTTTTTCAATGGCATTTTCAATGAATTAATGAATTATTTGAAGGAGTGTGACAGCTAATACATCAATATGATGCTGTATAATATCAATGAACGCCAACTAGTACCAATGAACGCCGATTAGTATCAATGAACGCCGACTAGTATCAATGAACGCCGACTAGTACCAATGAACGCCGACTAGTATCAATGAACGCCGATCAGTATCAATGAACGCCAACTAGTACCAATGAACCCCGACTAGTATCAATGAACGCCGACTAGTAATAGACGCCGACTAGTATCAATGAACGCCGGTTAGTATCAATGAACGCCGATTAGTATGAATGAACGCCAACTAGTATCAATGAACGCCGACTAGTATCAATGAACGCCGATTAGTATCAATGAAAGCCGACTAGTATCAATGAACGCCGACTAGTACCAATTAACCCCGACTAGTATCAATGAACACCGACTAGGTTCAATGAATGCCGACTAGTATCAATGAACGCCGACTAGTATCAATGAACGCCGGTTAGTATCAACCTTACCTAAAGCATGAGAGAGAAAATACTGTTATATACAAGAAGTATATATGAATACACTGAATAAGAATTGTATCCATATATTGAACAATCTTCTAAGACGTTTCACTGTCAATAGTAACGAGCACACAAAAGAACAACAACAACCTTTTGTGGCTCAATAGCGCCAGTGCATTAATTCGCAACAAGTGCAACATATTTTTCAAAAGACTTTCTGTAATTGCATAGGGTTTAAATTGATTCACAGGTCATTTGTCAATATTCCTTTCTTAATATGTGTTCTATACTTCCACCTACATTGAGTAAAGACACTGTATAATGCTAGAGAAGTTTACAATGTTTTCACAGTGAACTAAGACACTCTCGAAAGGCCGTATTGAATCCTGTAATCCACGAACACGAGTTGTGTCGATCTTTTTGTCGATTGCTATTGGAGTGCTCCTCCTTATTGGTATAAACCTGAACTAGACCTCACTATAGTGCGAATGAAGCAAGGTATTCTTTATTGCACGAACCTCAGATACTCGGATACAAAAAAAAACAAACAAGAATGTATAACTCCTGCGTAACTTCATACAACTTTCACTTTGCAGTAACTTGTCGCTTGTTGGTTAAATTTCAAACTAATATTTTTTAACTACTTCAGAACTATTATTTAATCATATTTAATTATAATTGTTGTCCAATCCCACTTACATTAACATGTTTGATCCGTCGTTCGTGTCAGATGCTGTTAGATATTAGCTTATCTCACATAATAGCCAACGGTGTCAGACATTGTTGTTTGTTCTGTAATGTTAATACTATAAGTCACACTATCATCGTGTAACTTGTATCTACTTATTAGGTAATCCTATATAATTTATTACTATGACGTATACACGATTTCGCGACTGTCGATTGGTTAAAACATGGTCACGTGATAAAAGTTTTCACGACAAATTGTTGCGTTCATACTCGTGTAAACTTCACAAAAAGTTTCAACTTCCGTGTATACTTTTGCCGAAACTACTTTCATTGGAATGTCAGCATTGTTCTTTTACGTCATGGCCGTCTCGACTACAAAGTCAAGTGACGTCACAGTGGAATCAGTTACCACATTGCATCATTTTATTTTACGCTTTTTTCCTTTCTAGATGCAGGTTTTCATGACTAAATCTAGTCAATTGCCATATTTTGTGTACGTGTACGTCATCTAACAACTACTAGTAACTGAATCTAACGTTATAGCTACATGATTCCAGTCGCAGCTAAAAAGATTCTATCAGATTTTAACAATAATATCATGTCTAACGGTTTAAAGATCGGGTCATCGTAAACAGCGTCCATTGATAAACAGCGAGTAAAATCTGCATTTTAAGATTCGGAACATGGCTAGTACCTCTCACGAACGCCTAAATTCATGTTGTTTTAATAACTGTTCCTTCCCAATCATATTTATCAAGAAAATGCTCTACATAAAAACGAGTCGACAAAGACCCGCACTGAAAATGTCCCGTTTGATTGTATTCATGCGCCACGGTTTATGAAATCATCACTGCCATTAGAAATGAGTTCGTTAGAAATTATTAGAAAGAACCGTCATTTTATGGTTGTTCACTGAAGTATGAACGATTTGAAAGTGTTGGTTAAACTACCGTCATTTTATGGTTGTTCACTGAAGTATGAACGATTTGAAAGTGCTGGTGAGTTTAACCAGCACTTTCAAATCGTTCATACTTCAATGAACAACCATAAAATGACGGTCATTTCATAAATAAATCTTTCCCCCATAATGTCAAACCCTCTTTTATTGTGCCATGCATTATTTTACCTGCGGTTTATGTCGAATTAAATACAATGATTGTGAAATTCAATTGTCTGTAGAGTCTTGTCGTAGGTCTATGGCCTACATCAACACGCGAATTTCAGTCTTACAAGGGTGCGATGCTAAATCTCCCACAAGACAGTCGCGTTTCACAATAGGTGTATTGATTGAGATGCCTTTGCTTATCTCACCCTAAAACTTAAGAGATTCTACCATATTAGATTCATTCAGATCTGGATTCAACATCCATCTGTTCAGAAAAGCTTATATGTAATGTCTTAATATCCGCAATTTTGTCTAGACCCTGCCAATGTGACTGCATTATGTGTTCAAAGCGAACTGCTCCCTAGACAGGGATACAATTTTGCATTGTATCTCTTTTATATATGATTTTGTGCGCTTTGAGCATGCATTATGCATTGCGCTATATATCAATTGTTAATAATTATTGTTAAAGAGTATATTAGGGACCAGCTGGTGTGAAAATGATGGTTGAGATGTACATGACTATACCTGTATACTTAAATTATCATGTTGAAAGCATTTCTGGCAAAATTAGTAGTGTATATTTTCAAAATACAAATTCTTACCATTTTAGGGACCATTGCAAAATCCAGCAATCAATCGTTATTTATACCAAATTAGTATCCACCGATAGCATAGTTCGCAATGTGATAACACATTTAATTTATTTACGAAAGAGAAATAATGTGAAGAACAGTCATAATTTGTGTCATTTTTTCCAGTAAAGCATGACACGTAAAAGCAAATAATTTTAGCCTGACAACCAATATTATCAAGTGTATATTAATAACGGTTATACACGCGTACTAAGCATGGCCCACAAAAACGTTGTCTCGAGGCGTCAACTGATCGTCCATATTTTAAAAATCCATCAACAGTTAGCATTCCACGTTATCAATGCTGTTTTTCTTTGACATCATTTATCCATGTTATAATAATAAATAGACGATCTCACGTGAGTGGTCATATAATACTGAATTTATTAAACTCGTTGGCAAAACTGATATTATGCGAGGGTCTGCGAAATTTGTTGTTGAAGATTGCAATCTATTGCATATACACGTGACACATAAATATACTCTTCTTCTATATTTTCTCTTCTCGGTCCTCTAACACAATGGAAAGTCGATTCATTACTGTTCTGTCAGATACACGAGTCGTGTCATCAGGATGTCAACTCCCATGATGATTCATGGTCTGTAAGATAGTAAAGAGGACACTAATATGCAGTTTAATCTTGACAATGAATATAACCGCCTCTGTTCTGAATACTAACAAATTAAAGGATTTACACACCAATGCAAGGACTAACAACATGAATAATACCAATTGCTGATTAGACGTGTATGTCTAAGGATGATGTTTAACGAACCTTACCTAAAACAATTATCTTATTGCTCGAACACATCTACGATTACCTTTGTGACCCAAATGAATTCCTCTTCACAGTTCGTGGTAACATTACCACCTCGATATTGCGCTTATATTCTGATAAGAAAGTTATCGGCAACAGCAACTGTTACCCATTCACACTGCGTCCCAATTCGCAACGGAAGTGTATGTGTCATTTATTGGGTGCATGTTTGTCTTTATGATGGCCAGAGACACCCGTATGTGTTACTGTGTTTTAGGCTTTCTTCATATTTCTGCTCTGTGTTGACATTGGCTCTTGGCAAATAATCAAATCTTATTAAGAAGTATGTACTCCCTGCGTGTGAATCTCTATAAATGAAGTATGTATACATGTAAACGTTCGCAAATAATATAACGATAATATAATTGACGAACTTGCGCGAGATAACTCAACAATATTGGATCGTGTGTCACTAGTGGACTTTCTAGAGTGGCCTCCTGCGGCCAGAAAGGGGAAGTAAAGTTCCCCGGTACGAATTCAAAATAGCATAATGGTCTATCATCGATCTCATCCGTATGTTTACTAGTATACAGGTATAGGTATAGTTTGTCCATGTATATAACGTTGTATCCATTCACTAACAGCATGCTCAGAGCACTTATAAAGGTGACATTTGTGGAAGGCAGTTTCAAACAGATACGTCTTTAGTCTGGATTTGAAGATTGAGAGAGGTGATGAAGATGTGACTGTTAGAGGAAGGTCAGTCCAGTCAGAGTCTGCTACTGAGGAGAAAGAGCCGCGTGCAAGTTTACTGGTGGTTCTGGGAGAATGTATCCGATTCTTGCTGGTTTTTAAAGGTGAAGTCTGTCACAGAACTAGTATGGAGCAAATTGTTAAGTACATTGGTATGTCATACAATAGAGATGTAAATTGAATTTGTTTGCGGGGTGGTAATCAGGATTGCTGGTTATTATTCTGGCAGCTTTTTGGAGTTTATGTATAAGATCTGATCGAATATTTGCCAGTAGGCTTTGATTCTAGATATTTTAAATATGCTCTTCTCTGTCCTATAAACATGAAAAAAACGAGTCCTGCCCTGCCAGATACATGTTGCGTCATCACGGTCGTACCTGCGATGTTGATTCATGTACTTGTCAAATTATGAAGACAACACCGATATATGCAGTTGCATCTTGACAATGTATATAACGCTTCTGTTCTGGTAACTTACACATGGCAGGATTTCGTATAAATGCAAGGACTAACAAAATGTATCACACATGGGCGTTGCATGTATTAATATGGCGATTTTAATTGGCTGTTATGTAATGTTAAAATGAGAGCTTTGGTTTCTATTCTAAATTGTAATACTACAGGTATGGGGTGAAAACCAATTGTTAGTAATCATATCTAGTGTATTTCCTGACCACATACTGGTGATTGATGTATTTGCAAAATAGATCCTATTGAAGGCTAAATGGGCGCTTTTCTTGATGTAAATGCATTTACTGATATCACCTCAACCCACAAATGTAGATAACCACCGTGAAGTATGAATTTGCTTGAAAAGCAATACGGCAATTTCCTAGACAATTTCCTAGTGTATATAATGTATGTAGGCATAGAGGTATATATGTGAAGAGCTCTCGTGGTCTACCAGGCTTAACTACCACGGGTTTGCTCCAATCATGTGATAACTTATTTCATTTGAATTAATACATTGGCATTGAAAGGAATCAGAAATTCAAATTACTGACATGTTATGGTTGATTTCGTGGATATTCTGAAAGGATGGTTTCTTGATTGTAATCAGACAGAGCCATTAATAGTAGTAGCCTATGCATTATAGTTCTTCAAACTGCGCGAATAATTATCATATTCAATTCTTGTTAATCGATCGTTAATACTATAGCGTATTGCTTTGCTTATCGACCAAAAGAAGTCGACATTTTGCCCGAAATGCAAATTGCCTTCTGACGCAGAGATTTCTATGAAAACCTCAAAAAAATATTCCTGACCCATTTCTTTTCGTATCTTTTAAAACATGCATGTATTTCACATATTAAATACGCATACTAGTAATATCTAATCTGAAAACTACGAGCTATTCTAAATGACCCGGAAGAACTCGACCAGAGAAACAAATTAGTCCACACTCTCCATGATTTCGTCGCGAGGTATAATATTTTGATTGTCTGATATTGTAGTCGAGCATTCGCCAGGACAGGTATTCAATACTGCTCGCCATTTCATCCCAGCCCAGGTAACTCTCATCAATGACCGTCGTCTCCATGTGTAGTAGATTAGTCGACACGGAGCTGGTGGCGCACTACACCGGTATGCCCATTGATCGATAACATAATAGAGGCCTTCCAACGTCATGGCTTGTCGTAACAGATAGCCTCTGCCAGAGTTCAAGAGCAAATCAAACTGCTTGCAGAGTGACCAAACATTAGGTAGGAGGTCGACCTGCAACTGATAATTAGTTGTCCAAATAAATTGTCAATGTTTTTGACAACCTGTTAAGGAACGATGTCTACTTTGAAATGGAGTTGTAGATTGATTAATGATATTAGTCAATCTAAAACAATGGAAGTGGGTGGGAGTCAGGTAGGTGAGGGGTAGAAGCATTGTTCATATATATATGAAATGTCCACAGTAATATATAGAAGATAGATAAATAGACAACGATAAGACAGTGTATAATTAAAACTTTTTGAATAAAGTTGAATTTCCTTTTAAAAGGATAAAATAAGGTGCCCAGGAACCTGGGTAAATAAATGTTTGAGATTAGGCGAAGAATAAAACTCGCCACGCCGAGTTACAAAGTCCACACAGTCGAGCAAAATATGCAAAAGAAGGCTATGTATGATGTGTTCTCTCGAAATGTGTCTACCAAAACAATCATCTCGTATCAGAAGATGCATGTGGATGTGATCAGCCAGTGGTATTGTTATCATTATTTGTAAGTGTCTGTGTATGGTCATATACTAGTAGTATGCATGCTTACACTGCACATTGTTATCGCTGGGAGTCTTTTGCTCAACTGTATGACTAAGATATGTTCCAAGACTGGAACATATGTTCCTATAAAACGACGACAATGAATGGCTGATGTCCAGAAGTATAGCAATGACGTTCTTGACATTCAGTACAAGCTTCATAATATTGCTACTATATAATTGTAATGAACACCGTGCTGTTGATTATCTTGTGTAAAGCATTACAGTCGACCCCCATTTACCCGGACGGTGGCGTTCCCAGCAAAATCGTGCGGTAATTGAATTTCCGGATATCTGAAAAACGTCCGGATAACGAGGGAACCGGATATCTGAAGTCCGGATAAACGGGGGTCGACTGTATTAACAAGAGTCATGCTTTAGTAAAGAAACACGCCTACTAAGTTAATTATCTGCTCTATTGTTGTCGCATGACAATGTTGCATATTACAGATGTTATGATCTCTATTGTATTACTATATTCCTGTTATGTTTTCTTTTCGTTAATATATACTTACAGGAAACTATACACTTGCTATTCTTCGTTAAGTCTACGTAGATATACGTTTGTTAAATCATATCGTTGTGTATATCAAAATTAATACTATCAAATAAATCTACTTTATCTACAACGGTGTTATGGTCAATGTCTGGAAATTGTTTTCAAGAACAAGAGCTATATATCATGGAGCTATATGTGTGAATAAAATAATAGATGTATTCATCGTCATCCCTAATTCAATTTGAAAAGTCTTCCACTTCTACGAGCATTTAGAATAATATAGATTGACATTCACGCCAGCACTGCAATTCTATTCCTGGAAAGTAATAACTGACGTTTGTTTTTGTCAACAATCATTTGAACTTCAAAGCTATATAGTTCTACAATGACTATGATGAGTATGGATTATTTATCATCTAAAGTTAACAGCAACACAATTTTTAAAAGGTTCAAAGTACAATTCAGCATATATAATCTTAAATTGTAACGCCAATAACTACATGACTGTCTAGTGTATAAAAGTGAAAAACATTCATTTGGAACAAAACGAGTTTAGCTACTAGTATTAGTAATAAATCCGCATAATGTGCTCTGTCAACTCCCAAGTCCACTGGGTGGATGTGTTTAATGCAATTACCAGTGCAGTAATTTACGATATGCATACAATACAGACATACAAGCCTGCTTAAAGTTAGCATGATTAATTATTATTGACCGCGGAGAAGTTCACAATTCATGTGCCTGGGTTTAATTTCAATTGTATTATTTGAAAACTGGCCGGGAATCGATTATCGATGTTTAAAAAGAGGTCTTGCGTGTGTTTATCCAGACATGACGTAAATATTTACGGAGTGTAGATAAAGAAGAGACACCGTTATGATGAAATGTCGAACATAATGCATATCGATGTTTAGCTCCTGTTGTGATTACTAACTCATCAAATATACCAACAACTATAAATTCTGGATTCTGTAAATTTTGTTGAAATGTTCATACTTATCAAAGCAGCTCTCATGACCATATATCTATTTACATTTTATTTGACTGCTGAAAATATACATCACGCCGTGTTTCCTAGCCCAATGTTGACCTTCCCATTACGCCTTGACGGCGTGTGGATCTCGGTCATGGCTTACCTCCGTGGAATGTAGGTATCTAGCATACCTGCCTACGACCCACCTGGCTTCCTAATCACTCATTTGCTGGAGTTCAACTAACGCAGGTTGATCACCGAATCGTGGTCTAGCTTAATTACGCCCGAAACTCTCAATTAACTAACGTTAGGTTTAGGCCTGCTTCTTATTTGTACTTCAAATCAACTAATTGTTTCAGAGCCGAGTTAAATTCCTAGGGTTGATATCATTTCCTAAATAGTTGAGTTCTTTCAATGAGGAAGGTAGATGATTGTTTCTATTTCACTGCTGTCTTATTTCTAGTGAAATGTCGACTAATGGGACTATTTACATGGTCTCACATGACCATCTATAGGTATTGATGGTCTCATATGATCCTGACTACCGGGATGTGATCCTGCACATATAGAGGTAGCATCTGCCTATGTGTATAACATCTGGCTATGTACATGTTGGTCTATGACTATTATAGGTGTAGCATCTGGCTATGTACATGTGTGTCTATGACTATTGGATGTGTAGAATCTGGCTACATACAGGTATGGCTATTATAGGTGTAATCTGGCTATGTACATGTGTCTAGGACTATGTATAGCATATCTAGCAACGGACATGGGTATACTGTCTGGCTATCTATGTTTGTGGCACTATGCACTATATAACATCTGATTATTTAATTACAGTTGTATACCCTGGTATTTCTAGTCTATTTACAGAAATGGCTTCTAACTTTAGCATTTGATTACATATATACCAGTGTGTCAGTTGGTTCTATATAGGAGTACCATTGGAATCAGGAAAAGTGTATGCTGAGTTGTCTATAGCTATAACTGGCACTCCTCGTACAATGGTAAGGTGTGCCACACATTCCACTATGCCATTTTCAACATAATTCTGACATACGCGCAATATGTATGACAGCTGGTTAGCATTCAAAGATTGCAGGGTATGCATAACCAAGATTAGTAACCAATTCCCCATTAAAGTATCCGAGTAGCACCTACCGCGTGGATATATCGTCACTCGCCTCGACGGTATCTCAAGTAACTGACTCAAAAAGTATTAGATTATTTTACTTATATCAGGGATTGTCAATTTAGTGCTGGAGGAAAACCAACTTGTGTTTTTACAATGCCGCTTTGTGGAATAGAGAAGTAAAAGCACAAATCGACTTCCTTCACGACTTAGGATATCAGATTTCGCTTTCAACAAATATCTCTTCATATTACGAGCCGTACTCTTACATGAACACTTGCACTGCCTTGTACTCTGACATCTGATCGTAAGTCACGCCAAACTGGTGAAATATGGAACCCACCGAGGCCTAGCAAGAAGGTGTGCTTAATGATTCCAATGGTGGAAACGTTTGTAATGCTGCACGTATGCCATACAAAACAACTGTATTGACATCTAAACATGGCATTATATTTCTCGTCACTGGAGATACTTTCATATCATATTGCTAGGTATATCATATATGTTATATCCAATCTGTGTATCAAACCAACAATCAAATGTACATACAAGTACGTTCAGTTAATTACGTTTGACCATGAAATATGTCAACTAACAGTGATTGTATGCCTTTAAACTAATGGTTTGACATTACTGAATGAAACAGTCATTAGGTCAAATGACAATACTATATGTATTGGAGGAGGAGGTTAGTCCCAATAGAACCACTGCCCAACATCCTCTGAGAATATGCCTTGACCTTTCTTTACAGTTAACACAATATGTATATATGCATAAACACTATTTGATTGGAACCTGCCAATGAAAGTCTTCACTAATCTCCGTGATTGCGTGGTATTCCTGTAACTTTTTTAACGCTAGATTCTCCATAATGTTTTTCACCATAGTTCCGGGTAGTTGGTGTGTACATTGCAGCTACTGATGTAAACGAGTATGAATGTTTTGATACAGTATACCTTTCATAGATAGTTAGAACTATGAAATTGAATTTCTGTTCACCCCAACAAAATAGCCAAGGCTTAACTATCTCCGTAAACTGATATGCGCAGTGATGTTGGTGTTTCTTTGAAAAAGAAAGTATATGTCATCTCCAGCCTTGAAGAGATAAACGCGCCTACTTAATTCATGTTTCATTTAGAAGAGATACGGGGATACGGTGTGACATGACAATTTATTTCATATCTGATTACACCAGGGGCATAGACTTACCCTGACCAGGGCATAACACGAAGCAAGATTGGACATCGAAAACGAGGCTACTTTATCATGTCACGTGATTGCAGGAGCCAATAGCTGTGTAGAAGGACGTGTGGCGGAGACCAGTCTCCTCTGGATGACTGTGCGTGTGTTCTGGCTGCCTGTGCGTATGTAGTATTAAATACGTACGTTTGCAACGCAAGAATTACGAGTGGAAGTAATACCGATCTTGCAATGGACGAAGACGAGTGAGCGTCACACCGAGCCTTTACACAGAAGGAAGATAGATGGATCGTTTACGGAGAAAATGTTTCTTTCGAAAACTAATCCGGATGATAAAATAATGACAACATTGTTTGATAAAAACAATCCCTGTGCGAGGGATTAAATTAGCAAGGGGAGCAGTAATTGTTCAAAGCCAATTATATACTAGTATATAATGTAACATGTCAATGACTGTCATAATGAATAAATACACATATTTAACAACATATGTATTATACCTCTCTCTCTCTCTCTCTCCCTCTGTGTGTGTGTGTGGGAGAGAGAGAGGGAGAGAGAGATGGAGGTCAGAGAGAGGAAGGAGAGGGATAGAAAGAGAGAGAGCGGGATGGAGGGGAAGGGAGGGGAGATAAGGAGATTTAAATGAAATGAAGTATATACCCCACAGGTCAAGGTAGATCACTGTGCACTAAGCATGCATACATTGCCCATTCCAAACTGGTCTCAAACTACTGACACGATATCTGGCGCATGGGTGGAACCTGAACACGAACCTTCAGGTGTGTATAACCCTAGATCGCTACCACCTGTGCAGCCACACTCCTCCGGGGTGGTGGGGGAGAGAGAGAGGGGCTCAGATGGCCGGAGAAGAAAGGGGTGGGGGTATAGCGTGTACGAAACTTGTACGAAACAGGTATGATAATTAATTAAAGGCAAGAGACAGACTTGTACACTCAAATACATGTACACTGTGTCAGGAGATCGCTTACAGTATGGAGAGTAGAGTGAGTATGGAGAGTAGAGTGAGCGTGGGATTTATATTTTGCAGAATAATACCTCACACGGTCTTTTTCAATTTTGTAAAACATAAGGGAAATTAGTATATGATTATCGCATTGTATCGTATTTGGTATGTAACTACTGCACCTACACACATCGGAAGAGAGAGAGAAAAAAACAGACCCCCATTGCCTTTGCTGATTCTATATTGACTGCGTGCGACCCGCCTTTGTTCGCAGGCTAGGCGTTCATCATCTGACATTGTTGGGATTGTACACATATCGTTTACATTACTTTCTCATTAGTCGGGAGGGAGTTTAATAGTTCCACATTGATTAAATAGTTTTCATGAGAACCGCATTTCAGTACTCTACCATCACAGTGGCCAGTATCAACGTGACAGAGAGCACGTGACACCCGGAGGAGGGGTTGGGGGATAGTGGGTATTTCCTGTCCGTTGAAATTGCAACTTTAGCATTGATAAATATCAACGATATCAGGAACTTTTTAACGAGCACCGTTCCACGTACCTGCATGTCACCTATTGAATGCTTCTCTTAACGTGATGTTCTGC
>JAUTBT010075765.1:0-13298 GCA_032361225.1 Lepetodrilus schrolli | reverse complement strand
ATGTCGTAGCATTGCTATGATGTCACAGTGCAAATGCACAGCAGCCTAAAGATTTGACTTCACAGTAACATCTTTATTATTTTTTCTTCTTTAATGACTTTAAAATGATAGTTGGCGATAAATAGAATCTCACCCTCGTGTCTTGGAATATCAAATACTAGTATATCATCACTCGTGTTGATATATTTGATATTCCAAGACACTTGGGTGAGATTCTCTATATATTTACCTGTCAAGACAGTTTAAGGAAGGCGCCATCGACCGGCAGCTTCTTAAATAATGTGCATTTAATTTTTAGAACGTAATGTTCCATCCACCAAGTGGTGGCTAAACACATAAACCATTAATTCATTAATTTTTAAGTTTTTGACAGTTGGAGTATATTTGCTATAGCTGGTTTTACGTAATCAATAAACTATCCCCCTTTTCTAAATTGTTAAACGTGGGCGTTGAGAAGCTTCCAAAACCATTCTGTTGAATCCGTTACATGGTCACGAAAATGTACTAGTATTAGATATTTAAAATATAAAACAACAGCATATATTACTTAAGTATAGCTAGTATACCAAAGTCTCCAAAGTACAAGCAATTCCCTATTCGGCTATTACAATAGGATACGAAAACCAAGCTCCTCTGGGATTAAATTTAGACGTTGTTGAAGACGTCATGACAATCGTCCACACACAGGAGAGGACGCTGATCTTGGCGGCTATCCCGGTGGGTTACTATTATATATGTCAAAGACGGAAAACATAGACAGTATCAACATTATTACAGCTATTAGTATTGGAGTTTTAAACTAAAATGTACACGTCATGTTCTTACAATTGAAAAATCGATTTCCAATGTGAAAAGAAAATATGCAAAGCCACCATATCCCTGGTAATTTCCCCATAAAGTTATTGTATTGTCAGAACGTGAGGAATGAGGCTCACTAGAATAGCCTCCCATGATTATGTATTCTTTATAGCCTTCCGCTGAACGGTTCCTGGTGATATATCAATGAGGAACCAAAGTGAGTTGTGTACCGTGCGTCATTAGTCCGCTAGATGGCGCGATAATAAGGACCAAGAATGATCAGTATATTGAAAAAAGCTTGGACAATAGGCAAATAGATCAGATTATTTTTTTTAAAGAACCATGGAGATATGGCCAATTTACGAACACCGGTAAAACGACAATTTTCTGCGTGACGTCATGGGTTGCTATATAAAAGTCTTCATTCTAGACGTCTTTTTGCCGCCATACAGCGAGCTAAATATTAGCGACATAAATTGCTTCGTATAGGCATATTGAAGAAAGCTATGACAATGGAAAACTAGATCAGATTTATACTTTTATTAAAGGATTACGGTGTTATGGTCAATCTACGAACAGATGTACATCTAGATCTAACGGAGTTCTGTGCAATGTTTTTTTATATTTTCAGTAGATACCACACATTTAATGTAAGTCATGTAAACCTAAATTTAGTTTAATAGCTAAAAGTAGAACGGGTATCTAGATACTATTTACAGATGGCGACGTACGCTAGGACATTTAGTGAGTCGAGAGCTGATTTATTTAGATTATTGCAAGAAAACAAACCACAATCAAATATATATATATATATATATATATGCTTTTGGTTGCCGAGAACGTGAATCGCCATATTCCTGGCAGATATCCACCATTTTTCTGAAGATGTGTTGTCAGGGGACTCAAGAGTGTAACATCGTCTGCTTGAGTTGGGAAAGCCACGTGAACGTCAAATATCATCGCCCATTTCTTTGCGGAAGAGAGCATATCTAATAGTCCGTTAATATAAAACAGGTAGAGTTTTGCAGAGAGGACACTGCCTTGACGAACTCCTCTGTATAGCTGGAAGCATTTCGATCTGGTATTATTTACTAAGACACAGCTTTTCATTCCGGCATAACAGTGAAACAGTATTCTCCATATTGCATCTGGAACACCTAGGTCGTTCAACTTCCACTGTAGGCCATCATGCCAAACAGTGTCAAATACTTTCGCTCTAACTAGCATAACAACCTTTAAACAGTCTCCTCTTTCCATGTAATGTCTTGCTGATTCTTGAATAGCAAATGCTGTATGGGAAGACGACAACCCTTTTTGGAACCCGCACTGGTGTCCATTAGGAAATACCTATTGTTCTGGAACACATCAATTGTCTTATCTATGAGTGTCTCAGATACGTTGAAGAACACCGGAAGTAAGACCACACCTCTCTATGAATCTGGGGAACACCTGCGTTTCTCACCGCCTTTGTAGATTGAAACGATAACTCCACACTTCCATTCTTCTGGTATGTAGCCAGAGAATGTTGAATCATGTGGGCATCGCATGACCTGAGACTCCTGAAGGGTTGGTATGTCTGATGCACTTGATGCAGGCCATTGTTTGGTTTTAATAGACTTATATTTGTAGAATTAATAATAATGTTATTTAATCTTTTTAATTTGTGTGGTGGGTAGTAGGGGGTGGGGTTATATCTGTATGTTACCACGGCGTTGAAGGGACATGGGTGGGGGGGGGGGGGAATATAATTAAATCGTGCGCACGTTTTATTAAAGCGTGCTCACGTTTTATTAAAGCGTACGCACGACATATTAAAGTGTACGCACAAGATATTAAAGTGTGCGCACGAGATACGCTATCACGATGTGCCTACGTCATTTGTATTGATCATCTATGGATATATTTGTGGCCTTCTGGAACTGGGCATTAATGTCCTTATATAAAATATATATGACATACGATGTGTGTGTGTGTGTGTGTGTGTGTGTGTGTGTGTGTGTGTGAAATTGTATTTTGTGTATTGGTCTGTGTGTGTGTGAGCGTTTAGATTTAAAGAAAAACGAACAGCACAACGAGAGAGCCATTGAAATGGCACAGAATGGGTCTTCCAACAGTCATGTTGCTCGAACCATTATTAAACTCCTTAGGCGATTTATCCAGACTGGCCAGGCACGTGATCGACCCAGAAGCGGAAGACCAAGGGTGACCACCCCCGAAAATATCAGTACCTACGTCTTCTCCACTTACGTAACAGGTTCGTCACGATGACGTCATCAGGATAAACAGCATTGGGTCACCGCATCAAATTGATGAGACAACTGCGTGCTGCCGGTATCCAAACCTATAGACCATTTCGTGGAATGTCCTTGACCCGTCAACATCGTATGGATCGTCTACGCTGGACAAGAACTGTACGTCGTTGGCGACGTCGTAACTTTGTTCGAGTACTCTTCAGTGACGAAAGCCGGTTCAACATGTTTAATGCTGATGGCAAATTCAGAGTATACTGCAGACGTAGAGGCGAACGACTGACTCCGCAATGCATTCAAGATTTCCATCCCTATGGCGGTGGTGGTATCATGGTTTGGAGAGGAATTTGTGGAGGCATTTCACCATACAGGGAAATCCGACAGCTCAGCGATATATTGATCAGGTTTTGCAACTACCGTAGTTGTCCTCCCTTTCTTACAACCGGGGGTCATATTGCAGCAAGACAACGACAGACCGCACACTGCCAGAATCACCATGGACTTTTCTAACCGCCATAACATTGATGTTTTGCCATTGCAGACACGCTCCCCTGACTTATCTTCCATTGAACATCTCTGGGACCAACTGAGAAGACAACTGAAAAGTCGACCGCATCAACCAGCCGATTTTCAGGAGCTGGAACAGGTCTTACAAAAATGACATCATCCAACTTAAAGGGGAGTCCTATGTTGAAAAGAAATCACTCCCCATATCATTACGCTACCACCCCCATATCTGTGACGTTGTCGAACGTTGACGTCAGCAAACCGTTCACCTGGTCGGCGATAGACTCGTATCATGGCATCATTGAACTGTAATGTGAACTGTGACTCATCAGTAAAAAGAACCCTGTTCCACTGTTGACGTGTCCAGCGACGATGGCGTGTACACCACTCGCGACGCACGTCTCGATGGCGTGACAGAAGGGGTGGGCGAACTGCTTGTCGTCGACTGCGGACATTTTGTTCACGTAGACGGTTACGAATGGTTTCATGTGACACTTGGGTAGCTGTAGCTGTTCGAAGATTGTCTCTTAATCTTCTTGTCGTGGCAGTATATTGACGTAGGGCCATATTGACAACGTACCGATCTTATTGATTTGTGGTTGATCTTGGCCGGCCAGAACGGGGACGTGTTTGTAGAGAATTTGTGGCTTGAAAACACTGCCATAACCGCCCATTCTATCCATTATAATAAAATAGTACCCCCTCCCGCAATTTAACGTTTAACATATATACAATCGTATTAGTTCCGGAACACTTTTCCCCTTTCTACTGGTTAAATAACTATGCAATGTCAGAAATAAATTTTAACCGATATTGTTTTCTATCTAGGTCAACATTATCAGCTTTTAATTCTCAAACTAGACATTTTATTGTTTAATGAAAAACAAAATCAGTTTAGAACTAAATTTGCATGTAATGTTGATGTATTGCACCCGTATAAATTTAGTACTTTTATAAATGCATGCCCCTTAGCAGATGACAAAACGTTTAATATAGTTACTCGTAGGAATACATGCAGGTCAGTAAATTGTAAACCACTTCACGCATTGATAAATACCACAAAGGAATTTTTCAAATTGTAAATATATATTAAATGCCCTCGATTAGCATCTAGTCACACACGATCAGAGCTCCTTAATTTGCATAGTTATTAGTCAGGCAAAGTAGTATGATATACGAAATGTCTGTATACTTGCTTGTTCTCATAAATTACTTGAATTGCATTCTCATTACTGGGTATTTCAAGGTAATTTGGTAAAATTTCCAGTAAGGGTAACTACTCTTGCAGCGGCATTTTGACTCTCTGGTCTGTTAATCGGGGTGTCTGGTAGTCCGTAAATCAAAGATAACCAACGGTTCTGTGATTTGTTTGTACAGTAGTCAAGATGATGATACATAGGAGGCTGGTGGGTCAGTCCTGATCAATATTTGCGACTATTGGCGATTGGGTGTTTGCTTCTCTGACTGGGCAGGATTGATGTGGGTGGACATGGCTTTGGACACCGGCTTTCATAACGCCCTAGCAAGTATTGATTTTGTGTATATTATCATATCTTGCTCACTAACAAATAGTCAAGACAGCAGTGACAAAACACCTTGAATCAGACGTGTAGTGTATAGAGTAGTGCACCTTTAAGTAAAGAGCACGCGCTCTGACGTCACTTGCATCGTGCTGAGCACGGGCTGGCGAATAATGTAAGGAAACATAACAAGACGGGATGGTGTAATTGGTTTATAGGATTAACAAGTTGGACCAGAAGGGATGGCGTATGTTTCTAGCGATTTGAGCCACCATACCTGTATTGAAATCCAGTTGGAACGTGTGAAATCAAAGTAAGATTAAATGGTTGGTTCGTTTCAACTACCTTCCAATTGAGGGTCCTTTGTCCCTTCTAACCTTTCACTTTCGTGAACACTGAACGAAGCAATATGTATATATTATTTAAGAGAATAGCCAATCCAATAAGATTATTACTGTTTGTTTCCTTGTTGCAAACACACGTGTTCTTGCTCGGCATGGATATGCCGTTTGTTGTTAACTCGTTATGCAAGTTGTAAACATGCCATCGATACGTCTAACATGCATGCACCTCTACTGCAATACTTGAATTGAACTCCCACTTTCGGCATTACTTCCAGGTAACGACACCGCCTATATACTAGTGTGTAGCCTACCAATCAAAAGTATGAAGTAACAACATCTGATAGGTTACTACTAGAGATTACTCCTTTAGTTGGAAGTTCTAATTAGACAGATTTCTATGATACCTCCCTTGGCACTGGTCCAGCCCTCTGTCCTCGTATCGCATCATGTCAAGGAAGTCGACGGTTTTAGCATTAGCGTACAGAAATCAATACGCTACTGGATAATAAAGCTAATTGTATGTCATTAGGAAAGCGGTATCGCGTGAATGGTATTTGATTAACGTTTGTGTATTGGAAGATCCAACCGTGTACTTCCTTTTTTGGAGGCTAATCAGTGGACTGATATTGTAATGCATTCACATCGACCCGTCCTCGAACTACTGAGATGCAATAGCAACAGTGCGGGATTGTTTCGTGTCAATTGTGACCTAGCCATCCGAAAGGGAAATGCTAATTAAGCTCTGAAATAGTTACACGTTTCTGTCGAGTAGTATAGTTTGCAATGTTTCCAAGTCTTGTCTCAATTTTAAGCAAACTACAATTGGTATTTAATAAAATCAAACTGAATTATCTGTTGTAGAAGAACGCATCATTGGGGCCTCAGAGATCCGGTGTCACGAAATAAAATGTCCCCCTCAACGTGTTCGCTGAATATTGCAGTAAGCCTGCGAGCATCGGCTGGTACTGACAAGACCAAGGATGATAACTGCATTGCCACTCTACAGACATTTGGGTAAATTAGTTTTTGTATAGAAACAGGAAATTTTACAATAATAATATTCTGCCATACTTTACAGTTATGTCTTAAAAATAATATGACACAAATGTGACACAAATGTGACACAAATGTGACAGAAGCTTAGTCTGCCAGCATTACCTTTCCTTAATCAGTTAAGTACAGAAAATCGCATGCATCCGTGAATGAATGTTTCGCTCTATATATA
The DNA here is from genome assembly GCA_032361225.1 of Lepetodrilus schrolli. NCBI lineage: Eukaryota > Metazoa > Mollusca > Gastropoda > Lepetellida > Lepetodrilidae > Lepetodrilus > Lepetodrilus schrolli. The sequence goes on along the minus strand of JAUTBT010075765.1, from coordinate 6,655 downwards.
AACGTAATTGACAACAATGTCCAGCATTAATTCTGTTAATTCCACTACATGTAACCTAGTGTTGTGTGTCTCTGACTTATGTGAAATTAACCGTCCTCAGTACCGGGGAGGTAAGAACTCAGGGGGAGGGGAGAGGAAATGGAGGGGGGAGAAAACTATCGACTTCTTATCTACTGTGTTGCAGTAATTAATAAGTCATGATTACCTGTTATTAGTGGCAAGAAATGTACGCGTTGTTCCTTTGATGTTGCACATGATTCGCAATGGGTGTCTTTGTTGTTGAAATGTACACCGTGTGGTTGTATGTCTATTTCGCGAAGGTTGCAGTTACTTTTCTTGACATTTTGTAGATTCCACATATATATTGCTTTACTGGGGCACATAAACAACCCTGCTCTTTGATTTACTTGTTGGGAAATGTTTATTGATCATGAATGAGATGAATTAGTAGAAATATACCAGGAATAGATAGGATATACCATAAGCTAGCAAGCGAAGATATTTTCAAACAGTTTTATGCCATATAATTTATTTTACACTAATTTATACTTTCTTTACACAATGTTTTATGTATTATTCAAATTTGTACTTACTTTTGGCAATATTTTCCTGGCTTCATGCAACATTTTACTTATTTTACAGAATATTTTACTTATTTTAAGTAATCTTTTACATATTTTGGTTATTTTACACACAATTTTACTTTACTGACATTGATTAGACATAAACACAGGGTATGGTAATTTAATAGGCCCAATGGTGAGGGTGTGGAGGGTGGGGTGGGGGGCGTAGAGGTGGAATAACATTGATATGTACTCGTACACCTCCTTCATTTCACTTTGCCTGGTTAAAGGCATACTGTCAAAATGGACAAAGCTGTTAAATTATAATTCTATGATTAGGGACTGACATAGTGGACCAACCAGGTTACTGTGTTAATGATACAGAGCATCGGTATTGTATTCATGATATGAAAATTCAGATTTTGTGATTTGAATATACAATGTCTGTGAGATCATTGGGTGGAGTATGTTTCATGTTTAGGTATAGTAATCCCACAGAGGGTCATGATAATTTCATGATGGTCAGAGATTAAGGGTAAAGCAGTGAGAAATATCGAAAATGTCCTCCACCCGCAGAAGAAATATCCCAAGGGTTCGTTAACACGATTCTTGTTAAATTCATGCATGATTGAACATCGGTCCATTACCGCGATCAAGAGATGGTTTTCGGAACATCAAAGTGGAATCTCTACGTACAGTAAACACTTGTGGGGATGTTCTTAAAGGCACACTGCCATAGGTGTATGTTATCGCTATAGTCGTCATTCCTGGTGAGGTAGTGCTTAAAGGCATAGTGCCAGATATGGTGGCACTAATAAGTGTGGGTATTAACTGTTTTGACCGAACAGTCCAGATAAACAGACCTGACTATCATTAACTCTGGGAACAGTTCTGACTAGAGCAATTCAATGCTGTTACCCAGTTCTGACACTATAATAATATATAAATAATGTATATGTATTTCGCACTAGACATCATGCATATGATGCATGCTGAAATCGCTACACTATAATAGTATTTAACCCAAGGGAACAATTCTGACAGTAGCAACCCAGGGGAACAGTTCTGACACTAGCAACCCAGGGGAACAGTTCTGACAATAGCAACCCAGGGGAACAGTTCTGACAATAGCAACCCAGGGGAACAGTTCTGACACTAGCAACCCAGGGGAACAGTTCTGACACTAGCAACCCAGGGGAACAGTTCTGACAATAGCAATCAATGGGGAACAGTTCTGACAATAGCAACCCAGGGGAACAGTTCTGACATTAGCAACCCAGGGGAACAGTTCTGACACTAGCAACCAAGGGGAACAGTTCTGACAATAGCAACCCAGGGGAACAGTTCTGACACTAGCAATCAATGGGGAACAGTTATGACAATAGCAATCAATGGGGAACAGTTCTGACAATAGCAACCCAGGGGAACAGTTCTGACAATAGCAATCAATGGGGAACAGTTCTGACTTTTACCAATAAGGGGAACAGTTATGAACAATATTTTCCCCACAATAAATATGTTACAGGTTTCTCCTTCTACTAGAAACAGATCTCTGTTATTTTGTTTCTGTATTGGTGTTAAAACCCAACACACTTAAGCATGACTATTCTACCTCGAACCCTTGATTTCTCATTTCACCTACAACATATGATGTTTCTTTAAGTCTCTCTATGGTGTTTTCTGACACATTCTAAATGGGTTATTATGTGGTCTTCATTTGTAGGGTTACTCTGATGTTATAGAGAACAATGATTTCAACAATAAGCTCTGAGGGTCAATACAGATAATTATTAAAATACGACTTCACACCAACTTTAGTTTCTCATAAACCCTGGAGAGAAATATATAAGAAAATTGCTGATTCTAAAATCAATTTCTTTCGGTGTTGTGTTGGTATTGCAGTAATTTAAATCTACTTTGTACCAATTACTGGGACAGATTTAGGTTTCAATGTTTCTCAGGTGTAAATATGCTTAATGTGGATATAAAACATGAGAAATGTCATATAATTGCTTGTAGTCTTATATGAGAATTTGAAATGTGATAATGATGTAAAGGTTAGTATAGTATTATGATACCACTAACGTATCTTGGGACTGCAAGGAACTGATATCATGATACCACTAATGTATCTTGGGACTACAAGGAACTGATATCATGATAGAAAATTGCCCTCGAAAGTTAAACACAAATGTCATGTCACCTTACAAATGAAACACACAACATTAATTAAGATATGTAATAAAAAAAATTTGCAGTGTTTTATGACAAAGTGAATTCTATCTTGCTTCAATGTAATCAATTTTAACCTTAATCAAATTTCAATGTTTGTGCAGTTACATGTAGTTACAAGATTTTAGATTCATCTTTCATTGTCACTCTCAGAACAGACACCAGGCTGAATAGGATTTTAGTTTTATGATGATATGAACACATAAAAGATTTCTGAGTATTTCTTACAGATTAAAGCATGTATATTTCAATCAATAACTGTCTATATTCTACTCTCTCTATATCACTAACATCATTGATACATTTCTAGAATTAACCATCAACTTTTTAAACCCTTAATGCTGAAAGATTTGATGATTTTTATTGGGGATTTTCTTTAAAGGAAGGGGTAGGGATGGGGGTTGTCTTTTTTCGTTCTCTATTTTTTTTAAATAAGTAATTATTCAGGAGAGTGATATTAAATTTGATTCTTTTTTTTCTGAAATAATTATTAACATTCTTTTTGAAAATAAGTATAAAATTATAAGCAGTATTTAATTGCTTTTCTTACAACAGATCTTTATAGGAGACACATAGGACAAATGTTGATATTCAGAGTTAAAGTTTCTGAGTTCCTGCCCAAAGCACAAGACATCAATGAAAGCAACCCTATGCGCCTTAAAAAAATTAACAAAACCATCTATATTAATACAAATATGCCATCAATATTATCTATGATATGGTACCTAGTCTAATTAGCAATTTTAAGATTGATTTTTCAGCATTTGTGCCCATTTACAGATTTACTGAGTAATCCATATGGAATATTTTATTACTGACCTTTAAAAGTAGTATTTGAAATGTATTAGAAGACGAACCCTGACCTTAAATGCTTATTTTCTTCTCCAATATTAGTAAAAAATACTCCTCCAGTCCATACACTGCACATCTGCTCATCAACAATCAAGTACAAAACCATCACTTTCGTATTATTCATTTCTTTTAACACTGCACACATGCAATTGCCATTATAATGCTCAGGTGTTTGTACACAGATACTGCACATGTATCTTCACATAGACATCTAGTTTATGTTCACACTGATATAGTTTATGCTAATCCCCATGGCATACCAAAACAACGGGGATGGGTAGTGATGGCATACCATTCTTACATAATACTTTACACGGAGATGTGCGGATGTTTTGCGTTCATCCACTGGGTCGTGGAGGTGCCGAAATAAAGTGCAAAGTATAGTATTGGCATGACATGAAGTGCAAAGTATATTATTTCCACAACGTGAAGTGCAAAGTATATTATTTCCACAACGTGAAGTGCAAAGTATATTATTTCCATGACGTAAAGTGCAAAGTATATTATTTGCATGACCTGAAGTGCAAAGTATATTATTTGCATGGCAGGTGGAACTCTTGTCAACTAACCTCAGAATGCACTGAGCTTATCAGAGCTCTCCAGCATCTGCGATGATTACTTTTAAAAAGTGAAGACATGATGCTGCTAATGTTAATGACGTCGACCTCAGCTGCGGTGAATCTGGCATACGCGCGGATGTATTTCATTTAGCCTTCTGTATGCTGGGGTCTACTGGAGATACCCTTTAGAGCAGTGGTATTAATTACATCATTAACATATACATGCTGATGATCACTAATGATCACTGCAAGATCACTGAAAATTAAAACACAGAAAAACAGTATACAACCCAAATTAATTCCTTCAGAAATATTCCATATTTACATTGACTTTCAAACACTTTTCACGATACGTACCACTGCAACTGTAATTATTTACCACATTTTTTATATTTTAAATTGAATCACGCAAATTGTAGTCAAGAAAAGTCTGGATTTTCAGCTAGTCTTTATGAACTCTTTACAGAGCTCTAGATTATACGTCACTACCACAATGTGTGCTTCTGACAAGTTTCTGCAAGGAATTGCAAGTAGCGGCTTCTCTCCCCACTTTCAAGTCTAGACTGTTAAATGAAGATTTCTGTCTTGTCCTGGTGAATATCAATTTCAGCACAAATAACTCTGCAAATGCTGTTACATGGCTGGCAATATTTGGTTGTGAAGCAGCTGTTACGATGCTAGTATACGCCTTGGTAATTGCACTGTATCAACTCTGAGGCAATTTTATCTGCAGTCAATGGGAAAATGATTGGACTCAGCAGGCATCCCAGCCTCACGCAACCTAATACATGGTAAAGTTAGTTGTTTTGGTAATGGTATCACTGATTGCCAGGTAGTTTTTTTATCATATATTAGTATTATTACATGTCTGTTACTGATTTTGTCATAGATTGTATTAACAGGTACATGTATATCAATTTCACTGTGTATGTATAAAAATATTTAAAATTATTTTGCACAAATAATGCATTTCTCTTATGATTAGTTTTTGTTCATTAGAACTTTAACATTACAATTATCATTAGCGTATTAATCTGTAAATACCACAGCAAATATGATATGTGTGAGTTCTTAGAACAACAAGCTAAGTTTTCTCTTTTGTGGTTTTTTGCTGATTTATTCATGTTTTTTTTTCTCTGTTTGTTTGTAAATTGACAGACAATGACTTTGAAATAGCTTCATTGAGAGATTTATATTGTGAGTTTGATGTGATAAAAGAAAACATCTTTAATAACTGTAATTTTGCCCCCGATTTAGCACTTGTTTTTTAGATGTAAAATGTTTTTACTGTATTCAATTTCATTTTTGTCTTCATTTGTCATTCTACTGGAAAGCATATTGTAGGTCTGTGAATGTGATTACAGAGAATTTGGAATGTAATTTTCCCCAACATTATCATGTCACATGTTTCCTTTTCCAAAGAAAACAAATCATAAAATTATTTTGCATCAACTTTGACACCCATGTCTTTAAAAAGATGTACAAAATAATGAAAATTGCTCAATCCGTAAATCCGAGCCGTTATCTTTACCAATTTTTCTCTTCGTTGCTTTTCTGTGTTATAAAAACATCTTGGCTTTGTCCTGCCACAGGCGCCATTCTCTCATTGTCTCATTGATGGTGCTTGTTTTATTGTGGGAAGATTTCTCATCCAATGTGAGATTTGTTTTAACCATTGAAATATCCATGGCTGAAGACCGACCATTTAAAGCCCCACTGTCAGTGACGGTCGACCAAACACCACATTCGTTCGTTCATCCGTTGAGTTTCTTTTCTGTGTAAATGTGTGCAGGAAGTTTCATTTGAGGTTTATCTTCAAATTTGATCATATTACACGCTGATATCCCAGCTGGAGACTGTCTGTTACTGTCAAATGTGTCAAAAAGTGCAGCATCAATATGGGAAGTGAATATTAAGAAAAAACATTGTACTGCACCAATTCTCAAAGGTTTTTCAACTGAAATATTGGCATTTGGAGTGACAGAAGGGATGTTTGCAATTCAATAGACTTAGGCATGGATTTTGTTCTGATCAAGATTTTCTAAGAGGGTTGCTTTAATATTTTGGATGTCACAATTAATGAATGACTGGTACTGGTTTTTTGTATTGACAAGTTGACGTAAAGTCATCTTGAATGGTTGGAATAGATTTATGGTTCACTTTAAGTTCAGTTTCTAAAAACCACATCGTAAGATAACGAAACAAATGTATTGTTGGCACAATCATACACACAATCAGTTATCATGCTGACAATCAGTGTATTGTGACAATCAGTGATTATTACAATTATTTGTTATAGTGCCAGACTGATAGTACGTTGTATTGTGATTATTTTATGAAAATCAGTTATATGAGGTGACAGAAGGACCATACTGATAGTACGTTGTATTGTGATTATTTTATGAAAATCAGTTATATGAGGTGACAGAAGGACCATACTGATAGTAC
>JAUTBT010075754.1:0-13298 GCA_032361225.1 Lepetodrilus schrolli | reverse complement strand
TGCGGGTTTCCTCCTGCCCTAAACTGACAAGTCGTGATATAAGTGAAAGAATCTTGAAAGTGACTCTAAACCCCAATACAAAAAAAATAAAATCAAAAAGAAATCTGTGACTTTACTTATTTCCAAGTACATTGTTTTGTCCTCTCTCCTAGTTTATATTATTTATTTTGTGTTCCAACATATTTCCCCCCAGATTAAGGAAGCTATTGCTGTCCTTGAAGAGTGGATGTTGAAAAATGACCGAGTCATGCCTTCCAAATACACCTTCACTATCCTCATAGGTGCATTAGGGAGGGTTGGCTATACTAAGAAAGCCTTTCAACTCTTCAATAAGGTAAGACTACATGTTGATTATGATGCTGGTGATGGCACAGAGGCAGATCATCAGGGGTGTGTTCAGGCTGCACTACACTACACTACACTACACTACTTTTCTACAAAGTAGTGGTTGGCTGAACGGGTTAATAGGAAAATAACAGGAAGTCAGTTTGCGCATGCGTCCAGTCCATTTGCTTCATGCTTTGGGTTTTACTACAAAACACTATGGGGTCCAGACCCGTAGTGAGAAATAGTACTACATAGTACTACATATGCTGGCTGATCGGCTTCCCTAGCTCTATATAGAGAAAAGTAGTTCAACCTGAACGTACCCCAGTTCAAACCCTTTGTAGGGTTGCCATAGTCAATCAATGAACTTTATTCCATTTAACCATTCACAGTGGTACATGGTACACAATTAAACATAGTCTTACATTTGATACCGCTTTGCTAACAGAATGTGCTAATCCATATGAAAGAAATTTCTGTGTACATGTATTATCTTGACAGACAGTGACCATGTTGACTGTGAGCTGAGTAATTGTTGGAGTTTGTAGTAATTTACATTTTTGCAATAATATTGTTTAAGAAAATATTGACATTATTAATATAGCATTACACCCTGCTATTTTACAGATGAAGAAGATGGGCCTACACCCAGGAGATCCCACATATACTGCTCTGTTCAATGCCTGTTCTAACTCCCCCTGGCGAGCAGACGCACTGTCAAGGGCACATAACCTGAGGGAACTCATGGTGGCTAAAGGATTTGAACCAAATCTGCTGACCTACAATGCTATGATAAAGACTTACGGCATGTTTGGGGACATAAAGACTGCATTTATGCTCATGGATGAGCTGATTGGAAAATACAAGCCCACGGCGGAAACTTTTAGTTTTCTTCTAATGGCATGCATCTCCGACCAGAAGGCTGGCTTCAAACATGCTGTGGAGGTCAGTATCATGTATAGGTGGATCTAGAAGGAGATACGCTCTGCCAATCTAACAGTAAACTAGTAGTAGTACTGGTATGTTATGCCCATAGAGCAGTTCATTTTGTCATTTACAGGTGCTATTGCAGTAAACAGGTAAAGGGTATTCATATGTTCCTTTGCTCCTAGCCGTCATGGGTCATTTAGATTCAGACCCCCATCAATTGGTTGTGGACTATTGTCTATTTGTCTGTTTGTCAGGTGTGGCGACTGCTGCAGAAGTTTCGACTGAAAGCTGATCTTCCCCTGTACAACCTGCTACTAAGGGCTGTCCGGGACTGCGGTGCAGGGGACGCAGACTTTGCCAACACACTGCTTCACACTCCACAGCAAGTCAAGGAACTCTCCGGAACATCAACACATCAGGAAGCAGCTCCTCACAGTCGCACTCTGGACTATACTGCTGATACAACTAACCGTGATTTTCATCATCAGCAATTATCATCCAAGCGGAGCAGTAGATCTGACCTCTCGTTAACAAATCCAGATGCAACAGCACAGTATTCTAATCAGAGTCCTGTAGCTGTTGGAGAAGAAGAATGGTGGCAATCTGATCCTATTCAAGTTTCTAACCAGTTTGGCAATCTACCAAATTTACTGGATGCTGACAGCAATTTGAGTCAGATTATCTCCCTTGGTGATCTCGGCAAACCAGACGCCCGGCTTGCTGTGATTGGTGGAGCAGCTGGGTTGCTAAAAGCCATGAAGCAAGATCATGTCCAGCCCAATGTGAGTACGTTCTCACAGCTTATCGAGGTAGCACCTCCTACAGTAGAGGCAGAGACAGCACTGCTTGGTGTCATGGAGGTGTTCGAGGTGAAGCCAGACATTGTACTGTACAATTCAATTATCCACAGGAGATGCAGACGCAAAGATCTGGAAGCTGCTCGGGTAAGTGTGCAACATCGATGGTATGCATAGTAGGCAGGGCTCAACTTAGCGACTAATTTGGGAGCCATGGCAACCTAATTTTGCATTTGGCGACCAGTATTTCACTTATTTTAAGTGTTTCTGGTTCTTCATAAGCCAAATGGCTCCTTGGAAAATGTCCTAACTTTGGGGCCTGGTAGGACATCCTATCCATGTTTCTGTATAATTTCAAAGTTGACCATTCAATCATATGAAAATAGAAGTGTAAAATTTACAGTCAGGGTATCCTTTCACAAAGCTCTCTTATCCATTAAGAGACCATAATGCTCTCTTTGCTGATAGCTAATACACTGATAAGAGAGCTTTGTGAAAGGATACCCAGGTGAGTTTAATTAAAGTGAGACTGAAAGTACTACATTAAGTATATAAAATACATTTACATTAATTAACACCTTGCATACTTCCCAACAATTTTACACATAAATACTGAAGTGTCTGTGGTTTTTCTCAGGACGTGTTGAAGATGATCAGTGTATCCCACCTACATCCAGACATTAAGACATTCGGCTGTCTGGCAATGACCTGCACCAAGAGAAGAGATGGACTACAGCTGCTTCAAGATATGGATGTCAGTGTCGTATCTAAATCTATGCATGACCCTCCTCTCTCTGTTCCTCGAGATCCCTATAGTTCTATTTATTGACAGACCCACCTCAATCTCTGGTCCCAGATACAAACGTTGTCACAAAACATATTCCTGATATATAGCATTATTTGTGCCCTATTATAATGCACTTGAAACGATTGTTTCAGAACGCTGGGCTGTCTCCAAACATTGAAGTCCTCGGGACTCTGTCGTTTGTCAGTAAACTGGACTTTGGCTACAAGCTGTCAGTCCTGCAGTATGTTGAGAATCTGGGTCTCTCACCTAATGACAAGTTCATACAGGGGGTGGAATTCCATGTTGCAATTGCCAAGAGGAGAATTGTCGAAGCAGTGAGTATAGTTTTCTGGGAGTCTCATTAGTGGACAAATTCTTGTAAATTAAACTTGGGGTTAATAATAAATGAATTAATGCTTTACATCGCAGTGGGAATATTTCACCCCTGGCAATGACTTGGGGGGTTATATTCCATTCATATGTATATAAATTTCAAGAATGTTTATGGATTATCCTTATTTTAAAACTTATTTTGCCAGCAATGTAGAGCATTAGCCATTCATAGTTATTGAATATGATCTGTTTCTATTGATTATGCTCAAAGTATTTGAATTTTTCTGTGCAGGAGAAAGGATTATCTGAGAACACATACATAATGTCTGATTACTTCAAGTCGACTTTCAAAGAATTCATGATTTGTTACAAGAGGTGGTTGAAGACAACCCAGCCACAGAAGACATCACATCCATGGCAAGATTTCATGAAGAAAAAAGAACAAAACATTGAAACAGCTGAAGTAAAAGGCTAAAATAATATTCTATGTATTGTGATAAATATTGTCAATAAATATAAATAAAAAATATGTACAAGATAGCAAGTAGGGTCAGAACTGAGTCATCATCATTAAACTTAATTTAGACAATTTGTTACATGTACGGTATGCTATGTAGAAACCTTTAGGTTCAACTTGAGACTTCAAATTACAATGCCACGTCGAAGATGTCTCTTTTTGTGTGCTTTAGTTTTCAGGTTCAACTTGATATGTCTCTTCTTGATGGTTAACAATAAATTGCTGAAGCCAAAACTTCTTATTTTCTTCTCATCATTTTGCACATTTTGCATCCATATACAACCATTTCTACGATACATTGAGATAGATACACGATGTTGTACTTTTCATGTTCTAACTTCAATGTGAGCAAACATGTCAAATATTGTGAAGAACAAAATTATGCAATATAATATGCGGGGGGGAGATTCTCACGTTCACAGTTGAACATGGGAGAACTAAAGGTCTCTATATATAACACTACTTCCTGAAATAAGTAAGTGGAAATAGTAAGATTGCTTGCAAGCTAACAAAAGAGTAAATGAAAGCAGAGGAAATGTTCAATCATTGACTAGGCAAAGGTTCTATTGTTATTCAATACCTGCATTGTCAATATAAACAAATAATGAAATATGTTGATGTACAGTTAAAAGATGGTTATTGTGTCATAAGAAAATTAATATCCTCTGGATATAATAGCTTTATTATTTTCAGTATCTGAATATTTTACTTGTGTTGAATATTTTAATAGTATTGAAGCTCTGCAGTTCCTAATAAAATTATGCAAATCACAGAGAAAATACTCCACACTACAAAACGTAGTTCATGAATTGCTCTTTTTATTTGGTCATGTTGATACAGAACAATAAATATACATACAAGTAGTTCCCAAAATACAAACGTGTAATTGTTCTAAATTTACATACACAATAAATAGTGTGGAACAGGAATGTACAACTTTTGCATACACCACATATTTACAAACTATTTACATAATACACAACCAGTGTTTATATCCACGACAATGTAGGACATGTATCATCAAGCAATGTACAAATATTGCAGGAAGAGTTGGAGACTGATATCATGACACGTTCAGTGTGCATGTATTTATCTGTGACGACGTAAAATAGCAATAAATTGCCATGCAAAATAAAGAATCTGTTGCATGAATAAAGAGCATCAGCTGACAAGAATAGAAGAGCTATGACCTGATGAATACCTTGTTCTTAATATTTCAAATAATTTAAAGGGCCACTGCCTCACTTCCAAGAGAACAGCATGAATATTCTACGTTGAGAACACTAATAACGTGTAAATAATCTACAATGAATGGACAACATTGCTTGTGGTTTTTATTTTGAAAACATGCATTGTTATAGATGATATTTGAAACAATATGTATTTTATGTGCAATCTTGGGAGACAGGATTTGAATGTTATGATGCTTGATTTGCAGCTATTAATATTATTACAGTTTGTCAAACAGTACACAAAAACCTCGAGTAGCAGTGAAGCGAGCTAAACATAATAATTATTGGGGCAGGCGGTAGCGCAGTTTTAGAATGTTGGACTCCAGAGCCAAAGGTTCCAGGTTCAAATCCTGCCCCGGGAGCCTGGCATGAATGTTCGTGAAAGTTACCTTTCTGACGCGATATTGATAGGATGCAATGCAGATATCATCCTAGGTCTGTCGGTACCAGCCGGTGCTCGCAGGTTCAGCGCTACAGATGTTGCGGGTTTCCTCCTGCCCTAAACTGACAAATTATTATTTATAAGTGAAAGAATCTTGAAAGCAAATCCAATTAAAAAATAATTTAAAATAAATAAATAAATATTCCAGCATCTTCATTTGAACAATACGAATTGTTCAGCCAACACTACTATCTTTCAAAATAATAGTCAGCTAGTAGTTGGGTGAACAGGATTTTAAGTAAATTGCTTTGTGCAAACAACCCAGTTCACTGCCAGACTTTAGTTTTTCTTACAAGATCCAATCCCATTAAGTAAATGTAGCACTACATAGTACAAAGTGCATGTATGCTGTATACCTGGCTGAATGAGTACACTAGCAGAATGCAACACCTCCTTGTAAAACGTAGTGTAGCCCTGAACACAACTTATATATCCTGTACAAGTTGTTACCAGTGCTGGAGATCTTGTCTAGTTGTAATACTAATAGTATATCAACCATGTGTTGAGCTTTTGCACAAAATTGTGAACTGCTGACTTAAGAATCCGACATGATACAATTTTCTTGAACTTGTCACCTCCCAATAACTCCATTATGATTGTAATCCCATGAATTTACACAATCCCTCAATATCACATCCAAATGTGTTAATCATAGCTTCACCCAAATATCTCATTTCATTTGTCATCACTTGCTGGCTGAGTTGTTTTTGTAGCTGATGCAAACATCTATGGAAGAAAGAAACAACATAGATAAATAATAACATGATAAGCAATAAATACATTGGTATTTCTTGCATTGCGTTAAGTAAGTTGGGGAAATCTCCCTGGACACAAAAGAATGAGAGATTGTTGTATAGTAATTCTTTGATTTATTTGCATACTGATATGAATCTGCAACAACAAGGTGTTAGCATAAGAAGCACAAGCATTGCAACAAACTTCTAGAGGCTGAATTTGCTAGGATTCGTTCACTTTTATTTGCCAAATTCTAATATAGAAAATAGTTGCAATGCAGAATATTCTTATTTTTTATTTTTTAATTTTTTTATCTCGTATTGAGATGTGGGGAAGAAATGCCACTATTATTGATGGGAACAATGATGACACATCTGGGAAGCTGTATGTATGTGTGATGGTATTGTGGGTGGTACAGAGGAGACAAAATGACTTCAACTAAATTTATAAAACCATAAGGTTTGTACTATTTGTGGATGAAAAACTCACAGATTTGAACAAATGTGCTCCAAGAAAGTTGGTGGCAACAGATGACAACTTCTTCTTTGCTCCCAACTTGCACCGAATGTACCCATGTAAGTTGGCGCCATTCATTATAATACCCACAATAACGACCATCTGAAAAAATAAATTGAAAAAAACTTTTCGTTAAACAAGATTTTACCTTGAAGTTGTGTGAAGGTCCTTTCAGTTTATGCAGCACTATGTGTGAGGTGATATGACACACCATTCATTGCTGTGTTTAACCATGACTACATGTGTGCAAAGTTGTCAAAACACAACTGAATTTCCATTGGCTGAACAGGAAAATTGCCTGAGAAACAACACTGTGACAAACCTTCTAATAAACTCCCTCGAGGGGTTACTAGTATTCAAATTTGTCGCAATAATGATAGTGCGACATATAATGTTGTCTCTTTGAAGTGGGAAGGTTATCTTCAAAGAGACAACATTATATGTCGCACTATCATTATTGCAACAAATTTGAATACTAGTAAGTGGGAAGGTTATCTTATAATAATTATAGTACAGTGAACCCTTGGTATACCGCTACTTTATGGGTCCACGAAGTACCCCTCAGCGTTATTGCATCTAGCGCTATATGGAGAGATCATGAAGCAGTATCACTACCCGGCCATAAACAGGGCCAAGTGTTGCAGTTGTTCATAGCGCACGTTGGCGGAGATCGCTGTCATAACAGTCAGGGTACAGGGTTACCAGCGTTATCAACATGCGTCTTGTCTTGGTGCAGGTATAAAGTATGTGAAGACCGTTAATATATAGCATGCTGCATTGTGCCATGACGATTTGGTGAATTATATGTATGATGATATTTTCTTTAAAGAAAAATAACTGGTCTAATATTTTACAAGAGTTTCATTCACTTTTGGTGAAATGTTTTGATGAAACTCCCACACGTTTTCAGAACGTAAAATAAAAATTATAGTGTTTATATATGTCCTAGTCTTGAATCTTAATGAAGTTTTATTTGGAATCTAGTGAGTGATTGAGTGAGAGTGATTATGGAGTTTAACATCGCTGCAGGAATCTTTCACCCATTTGCGACGATTGGAGTCTCTAGAGGGGCATTGTTGAATTATTTTGGAGATAATATAGGATATACATTACAGGACTCGAAGACTATTTCTCAAGGAATACAACTGTACACTACATGTCTTCTACATAAAACTATCTTAGTATTATTCTCAACTGGTAGATAGCTTTGTAACAAGGAAGTACAATGCAGTTATCATCCTTGGTCTTGTCAGTACCAGCAGGTGCTCTTAGGTTTACTGCAACATTCAGCGCTATGGATGTTGCAGGTTTCCTCCTGCCCTAAACTGACAAGCAGTGATGTAAGTGAAAGCATCTTGAAAGCGGCTCTAAACCCCAATTTAAAAACAAACAAACAAGGAAGTACTTACAATCCACTTGAGATTCAATGTAAACAGTGTTGCAAAGAAGAAGATGACCCATAGGACTTCACAGACAACTAATGACAGCCAGAAAATCCGCGTCTCCACTGCTGACACCTTGCTTGCACCTTTATCCTGAAACATTAAATATCACCTGTTAATGATGGGTTTCGACAGGGGCCCCTTCGCTTAAGGTTTCATTGAATATCTTGGGAACGACAAACAATATCAAGTTGATAGCAAGCTATCACTTTCTCTTTCAGTTGTCCTATTAAAATATACTGTCATTTTCAATTCTATTACATTGTTTCCAGTACACACTGGTACAAGTTGATAACTTAAAGTTTGTAAATGTCTCGCCTTCCGAGATTCATATATCCATTGACTTGTCCCCTCGTCGTCTACGTAATTCCACCACCTCAGCCCCACAAGCAATCTTCCTGAAATGTCCAATGTATAGTTTCAGAGTATATTGTTAACATATTGAGCACAACCTTAATTAAACAGAATACTAGTTAGTAGATGTAATAAATAAGTATCATTACATAGCGACATATATCCTGATCCTGCAACCTGAAAGCAAACAAAAAAAATGAAAACATAGTCGGGCCATTCAAAATTAGGCCATTCAAAATTAGTCATTACCTGTACAAAAATGTATATAAAAATTTCATAATACATGTTATCAAATTCATCTCTATTTTTGATAGCGCCAATACTCGGCTATTTCACAATCAGGGGTACACTTTGGAAAACGGCAATGTTACAAGCTCCTTCTGCAGAAGATATGAGATCTATGGATGTGTATAGCAGAGTATAGCAGGGAATGTCTTGGTGAGCAGAATGAAACAAATTGTGAAAAACAAATAATATTTAATGAAGTTATAGCTATTTTATGTCTCCAAAATGACAATTTATGGTCATTACAAGCAGCCACTTGATATTTTCCGTTTTTCGGGAGTTCCATACATCACAAAGATATGTCAAATCATAGATTTGTACTATTTCCATGTGTGAAATAGCATGTCAAGTTATGTTTGCAGATCAAGATGAAGTGAGAAATTGTTTTGTATGTCTCCAAAAACCAAACCAATAAACATCACCCTATGTTACAAAATATTATTTCAGCAACATTTCTTCTAAACTTGTCCAGAAATACACAAATCTACTTTAAAGGAAATACAATTCTTACTAAAAATGCAGTTTAGGGTATGTACAAACCATGGGAGACAGGATATAGTTACAAGTATATTGTGGGAGACAGGATATAGTTACAAGTATATTGTAAGTGGGCTATTGGATCAAGTTGGTAAGGCTTGTTAAGCGTCGTCATATTTTGGTAGTGTCCGTACCCCTACCTAGTCTATCTAAACTGGTACATAATTTTTGTAACTAATATCATGTATTTGTGTAATAGTATTCATACTCAAATACAACAGATGGATGGCTGATGTGGAAAAGGACTGTGAACTATTCTACAATTAATACTTAAATGTAGTACACAATGAATATGTATTGACTCACTGTACTTATATACCCTGTCATGTTTTGCACGTATTTATTTTCATTTATAAATGTATGTTATATCTCGTGTACCACCGTGGGTGGTTTTGAGAAAATAAAAAAAAGTTACAAAAAAAAAAAGTTACCAAAGTGTCCATACCCCCATATGATAAGATTTACTAAATAAAGTCTTTTTTTGTTTTTTTTTGTTTCTGTCATTTAATTAATATCAATTAATATTTTTTTAAATATCCATTTAAATTATGCATTTTCAATTGTTTAGTCATCATAATATGCTCAAAGAGTGTCTACGGTCATGAGAAAATAGAATTTCACAAAAAAATATTCTTTTGTTGTTCAACTACTAGTATTCCAAAATTTCTATTCTGATATCATTTTTCTATAACGATAGGCAGCAAGGTGCACAAAATACTTTAATGAAAATACTTTTTCATAAGCATCTAATGTCTATTCAAATGGACACTACAAAATGACTTAACTGCCTCAGCACACATATTGAATGTCCTACAGCAATGTTAGTAACATGTTAATTTCGAGTTTCACTGTCATCAAAGTCCCTAAAAGATATTTTCTCTTATTTTGTTCATCAGACCATGTCAAAGCATAGGTATTTATTTCAGAATAGTTGCAAGCATAGGTGGTTTTTCATAATTGTTGAGACCATCTCCACAGGAATATACTGAAAGATAATTAGTTTATTCATCTGAGCCCTCACATTGCCACACTACTGTTAAGACAAATGTACTTTTGTAGTATTCGTACCCTAACCCATTGTATCCCATTAAAAGCCCTGACACGTTTTTAAATACTTAGTTTGTGCAAAGACATTTTAGTACAGTACGCTCAAAGTATGTACCTATCAACAGGTCATATTAAATATTTGATTTTTTAGAGTTGAATTGTTACCCAAAGTGGCTGCTAAAGTGTACCCTTGATTGTGATATAGCTGACTTGCATGACAATGCTACACAAACTACAATTAGTACTGCAAGTTACCTGTGATATTCTTGACTGTCCAGAAGTCCATTGATAGGAAGATAACGATAATGACAAAGTTGGTGATAAAACTGCTACTGAACAAACCACAGAGTAGGTATCCAATGATGGCCCCAGTTCGGAACACCATGTGGAAAAACACAGCAATTGGATGTCTACAAAAGGAAAAGGATCTCAATAGTTTGGCATCAATTTCATAATTGAATTTTCTGAATTTTTGCATCATTAATAAAGATTATGTTGTATATAGACAGTATCTTTATTAAGGATGCAAAATTTCTGATTTTGTTATCCATTTGTCATACCAGTAGTACATAACTATCACCAAATATTTTGACTAAATAATATTTTATGTAATTGATATAAAAAATAGAAAATGTCATTCAATGAAATACTAGTATTTAGAAACATGATGAGTGAAAACAATAATTATGAATTTGTCGTATATACATTGTATATGTGATTAGTCCTGTAGATCTGTTTGAAAATAACAGTAAATTATAGGCTCCCAGAGTACATGCATAATATATGTATTTTACATCAAAGCATACTATAACTGTAGCCGAGTGCGATATTATAAGATGCTCCTACTGGTCTCGGCCAGCGGGGTTACCCCTTTGGCTCATTCGGTAGAGCGTTGGACTCACAATCCAGCAACTCGGGTTCGAATCCCAGGATCTGCATGATCCTCTCTTAGATAACATTTATCACTATGTATTTGCCAGCTCACAAATAGAGAGCCATGATTTAATCCAAACAACTCACTTCAGCCTTTTCCTTCGGTCAATTTCATCTTCATCACCAAAGTTCAGTGGGACATCAGATTCTTCCATTATGACCTGTCATTAAATGTCAGTGAGAAATTGTCATATAGTATTTAGATTACTTCTCATTTCATTCACACCAAAATATAACATGCATAATATTAAATATTTGGTAGTGTATGGTGATTACATCTTACTCTCAACTTCATTATCGAAGCATTATCATTAACTGGCCATACACAGCGCTAAATCAGGTACATGAACAAGTGACAGTGGATTAAAACAAAGCTGTGTCTTGTCTACTATGGACTGGAGGTCCATTTTGAATTTTAACATATGCTTTTCAAGGAGAATTTTGAGATTTCTCTCACGACAAAGTTCGGCGCGGAGCTTGCTCCCATACCCATGACAGGAGCATTATTACTACCCGGCCATAAACAGGGCCAATGTTTCCGATGATTCGACAAAGACAGGCAACAATATATATATTGAGCACATGCATGAACTGTGGGAAAAATTGCCGACACAATACGGTAACGATACCATGCATGCATAAGAAGTACGCAATCATCGAAATCTTGACCAGAAACATAACGGTTTACATATCACTAAAATGCGCGAAAAGATAGGTGCTTAAATTACATCTGTTTGAACAAACATTCAGTATACTTTGCAATACTCCTACAGTTTCTAAAGAAGAATGAGATAATCGTTAGAATTTTTACATAGCTGACCAAAAATCTGTGTCATAAACCGACTAGAATGTTGTTTATTCACTTACAGAACTGGAATCGGCCATAGTGAACGTCACACCGGAAATGTAGATCTAGAAACGGAAATTAGGAACATAAATCGAACAATAAACATTTATTATTGCCAGTTAAAAATACTAAAATATATTCTAGGCACTTTATACATTGAAAAGAATGCGTAAATAATTTGGTTATTAGTAGTTACTCCGAAAAAAGGCTTGTATCAAGTCGTATCAATGTGGAAAACATTATCACATTTCGTTTGTAGTCAATCTCGTAACTTTTCTAATATATGTCGGGGAAATCCCCTTCAGATGTGTCACATGGATTTCCCAAACTCTGGATCTCCCTGATCGCGGTAGACATGGTAGACTATCTGTTGAATAATATTTCAAAATGAGTGAAAAGTCGATTGTGATCAAATCACTTCTTGTATTTGGCACAACTCTGACAATCGGTATACTGACTGAACTGATATACCAGGGCTATTCTTGGTGGAGGTCGGAAAGGAAGAGCAAGGCAAATGCACAATTTTCCAAAGTTCTATTTTTCCCCGACAAAGAAGTAGCATGTAAAGCGTATTTCCAGACTAGAGAGGGATGTAGTAACATCAGGTGTCGATATTCTCACAAGAAGACTTCACTGAGCGAACTGTACAGATATTTAGGAAATGTCGCAACCAGTTTAGACGTGTGTGTATATGTGATCTGTTGCAAGGATCTTGCAGATATATTGATAACGCTTCACAAGGAAGGGAAAATTATAAGAATTATTACAGACGATGAACAGCTTAATATGAGCGGGTCACAGATATGGCGACTCAGAAAAGAAGGTAATTATTAATATGTAGTCAAATGTTTCTCCAAATTGGGATGAGTAGTGTACATTCAATAACACTAACAGGATCATAATGAATTGGTTAAAAAAAAGAAGTCCTATGACCCGGCAGTTAAAGTATTCACGTATCAGTAATAATGTGTTCATCATGCTTGTCAAATAGTATTACTTTGTCTACTGTGATTTACGACCTTGACTTATTATATGTACGTGATGTAGCCAACTTTATATTATATGATAACATATGTCACAATACCAATCAAACAGATAATGATCAAGATCATGTATGTTACACGATACATTGTTATATATGTTTCTGCTGTTACACATGTTACATTGTTATATATGTTTCTGCTGTTACACATGTTACATTGTTATATATGTTTCTGCTGTTACACATGTTACATTG
>JAUTBT010075743.1:0-13298 GCA_032361225.1 Lepetodrilus schrolli | reverse complement strand
GTAAGTAAGTAAGTAAGTAAGTAAGTAAGTAAGTAAGTAAGTAAGTAAATAAATAAATAAATAAATAAATAAATAAAAAATAAATAAAAAATAAAAATAAATAAATAAATAAATAAATAAATAAATAAAAATAAATATATAAATAAATAAAAAATTTAAAAATAATAATAATAATTCAATTTTATTGTAACTGATCAGCCTCGTAACTGATTTCATTTGAATCATATACCAGTATACTTTCAATCATGATTGAATAATGAGATAATATCAAAACCCAATTCCTTGATTACCTTTCTTAGGTGGAGTTGTAGGTGTGGGAGACTTTTGTGGATTGATTACGTCGTCAGGATGGGCATGGTACAATCCGTGGAATGGCCCCAACTCATAACACTTGTTGAGAATGTCATAGTCCACGTTATCACTGATACTCATAAAGCCTTGAGCACTACCGCCGACCTGAAGAAAGAAAACCCCAAATACAACAACATGCATAATCATGATGTGCAATATTGTAAACATTTCACGCTAATTGACTTAACAATGATAATTGTGTGATAAATATTATCTCAACCTTGTGTCTTTTGATATCAAATATATCAACACTTGTTGAAATAAAAAATAAAAAAATACCACTTTTATCAAATAATAAACTAGAATTTATTATATACTAGTGAATTTATTTACTGATGTTGATATAAATGTTATCCTACTCGTTAAAAATAGTACCAACAATTCTTGGGAAATCCCCTGATATGGGTTCGTTACTTTTATCAACTTGTGGGCTAAAATTGATATCACAATACACTTGGTGGAGGTTTACAGAATAACCCATGAGATATGAGTGATTACAGAAAATATGTCCTAAGTGAAATTAATGTTCAAAGCTCCATGCTTCAAAGAGGAACTGAACATGAATTTCACGAGGCACAAATTTTCCATAATCACTTGTATCAAGTGAGTTATTCTAATATTCAAAATAATAAACCATGGAAAACTGCCAAAAATGTCTTGAAAATGTATAGAGGTGACACCAGTCAGCAGTGGAGTATTTGTCTGCCTATGATGTCAAAGTCATGATGTCAAAGTCATGATGCCAAAGTCATGATGTCAAAGTCATGATGCCAAAGTCATGATGCCAAAGTCATTATCTGCCTACGGTCTTCGAATAACACAAAATGACAAAATCAACACTGTCGATTATCAAAAAGTTATTCCACGGTCTAAATCTACCATGTACATGGACCCTAACTTCCGCAGTATACCGAGGACATACTGTATGTTGAATAATCTCTATTTATCAACAATGTTGATATATTTGATATTGAGTGACACTTGTGTGAGATCGTGTATCAGTGACAAGTAGGGTACCTCAGCCACAAGGCACTGCATGCTGTCATTCTGCGCCTCGATAAGTTCGGCCAGGAAGTAATTCCCGTAGGTATCTTTCAACATGTCGCTGTGTCGGTTGAAGATTGGTGTCAGATCGTCATGGTCCTCAACTCTGTAATTGGAAATAAGTAGGTCAGGTCTATTTTTAGAATTTCCAATAATTTCCCAGAATTGACCAAGTTCCGGTTATAGCCAAACACCAGTACTAGGCCTTGGGTTGACTAAACTCCAGATAAAATCTTAATACGCCGTTAACACGGATCGTGTGCTTAAATTTCTGTTCAATTCAGAGATGAATCATGGTGTTCAGCATGGCACACACGTGATAGATCACGATACAGCGTAAGGTATGTAAATAAAACAATAGCCATGCATATGTGCGCTATTATTACAATTGTAAAAATATGTAGCTGGGTGTGATACAAAATGCTCCTACTAGTCTTAGGATAGTACAAATTACTATTTGATACTATTTTATATAATAATATTATTTGATATAATAACACAATAATATACTATATTTGACTGTAAAAATCACTCTAAAACTAATATAAATGTCAAAATATCCGCCAACTGTCTACTCTTATAGATAGTAAATGGCTGGGAGTCATTTCGATATATTACCTTTAGAGTGATTTTTACTATCAAATATAGTATATTATCACGTTATTATATCAAATAATATTATTATATCAAAGAATATCATATAATAATTTTAATAATCATTTTTACTATCCAGTGGCAAGTGCCTGTGGGTTAAACCTTTGGCTCAGTCTGTAGAGCATTGATTGAACTCACAATCCAGCAACCCGGGTTTGAATTATGGTCCTCGGTTGCACATAGAAGGACATTAAGTTGGCTGTTCATGGATCTCGAAAGTTATCAAATAAATATTGTTAAAATAAAACATACAATGTTTTATGATATTGATGAGCATCAAAATGGATGTAAATTGGACTCCAGGGAATGGGATTTGAACCCGGGTTCTTTGGCTCAGATGCAACATTATACTATTGCACTAACACCAACCCTGGATTAATAATAATCACTGCTATATTTTGGGCAACTCCAGTTGTCTCCAGCAGGGAGAAGGTTAAAAATCAATTTGAGCATGATCTTTACCTATCAATATTACTGTAGCTGTGTGATATATAGAGAATCTCACCCAAGTGATTTAATAAGTTTCATCAACGAGTGTTGATATCGTTGATATTCCAAGACACGAGGGTGAGATTCTATTTATTACCCAATATCATTTTAAGAAGAAAAATGACACATCATAAAGATTTAACTGTGAAATCAATGTTTAGGCTGCTGTGCATTTGCACTGTGACTTCATAGCAATGCTATGACATCACAATGGTAGTGATGACATCACAATGGTAGAACAATCAAATAACTGGGTCAAGCGATATCTACAGCAATGACATCACAATGGTAAAACAATCAAATAATCCACTAATTAGGTCAAACAATATCTACAGCAGTAGATATCGCCTGTAGATATCGCTGATCTCTCACAAGCGATATTGGGTGAAAAAAGATGATCCTACTAGTCTTGGCCTACCCCTGTGGCTCAGTAGAGGGTTGGACACACAATCCAGTAACTCGGGTTCGAATCCAAGGATCGGGACGGTACTCAGTTACATTACAAACCTTGCATGACGAATGTGGAGCACGGGAACATGATCGTGTCGATGACAGACGAACATGGCACAATTTGTGGGACCCAGACTCTGGTCTTTCTTCTCCATTGGTTTAAACACATCAGCGATTGAAGACTCTGGAAAGTAGACATACATGTAAAATAATATATGGAGATACAGCTGTAATGCATACAGTAGTCATTGTTAGATGGTGGAGATAAAAATGTAAAAATATTTGTTTTAAATAATCTAGAATTTTTTTAAAACCATATTTTTTAAAATATTAAAAAAGATTATTTTTAATAGAAATTGTTTTGACTAAAAATTGCATGTAACAAAAAAAGCAATACTGACCTGGAAAGACTCCCTGAGGCACAGCCAAGAACAGGAAGTGCAGGTCTGGAACGGCATTGAACGCTGTCCTGATGATTTCCTGAGCACATCCATGAGAGTACTCTGGCTGGGACACGAAATAGTGCATGAACAGTGTGTTGAGTGCCGTGCACTTGTCTGTCTCGTAGTACTGACTCATCCAGTCTTCCCACCTGGCCTCGTCCACGTCCGGGAGATTCGGATAATCAAAGAAAGCTGCGTGTCCGAGGATTTCTTCATTATCATTACTGAGGGTCACGGCCAGAATCGCTTTTTCACTGAAATAATTTAAGCCAAATTAACTTTATTTATTTAAGTCACTGAATTCTCAAAATAATTCAATAAATGCTATAGTATAACTACCAGGAAAGCCAAAGTACTAAGTTCAACGGATATGAAATCTTTACTGAATCATGTGGAATATCACTTAAATTTTTTTTAAATAATAATAAGGGATGTGCACTGGTCAACTAAAATTAGATTATACAGGCATCAATTTCCATGCTCTTACTTAGTTGTAAATGTTATCGTTTCTGTGATGACATGTATCATAACTGTGCTGACACAAAAATATATTATTAAAGTGACTCAAACACCAATTTTATATCGTATAAACCTAAAGAACTGATGATCCTACACTACATACAATGATTGATTTCCTTCCAAATGATGTTATCGATAAATTAGCTCATTTATCTGACCGAGGATACTCTTCTAACCACATCACTAACAAAGAAAAGAATCCCGCCATTTGTAAATGAATCACTGTTTATCACCAACAGGTAAAAGGATTTATTTTGATGGGTTTGCGTGGCATTTCATGCCTGAAAGCTTGGATTCTTACAAATATGAGCAACAATAATAACAGAAATATGTAAAATCACCTATGTGTATGAGTCCTTTTAATCTAAAAAAAAAATTCCTGCATTTTTTAACTGGTAAGTTCAACTGATTCAATGATATATAAATTTAATAAATTGTATGTGTGTTTAACTAAGCACACTCATTCAAACACAATTTCCACCAAGAAAATGTCACTGATCTGGCTCCAAGATTACAAAACGTTTTTAGTATGATGCTCAAGCTCAATCTTAAATTTTATATGGGGATTTGTGAACAAAACCTTGAGTTGAGCATGAGTTAGTACTCAAAACCGTTTAGTATTTTCAGGGCCAGATTAGGTTAAAACTTACATGATATTAACAATATTGACACGTCCAAACAGTGTGTCTGTAACTTGTGTCGCCAGCTTAATGATGTGTGGAGCGTCTATGGACTCTGTCCTCCGTGCATTGATAACTTCTGGTGACGAGGCTTGGGAGGCCTCCAGAGAGGCTCCAGGAGAGGCAGAGGCTCGAGAAGCTGACATTTTGACCAGCGTTGCTTGATGTCTATTTGTTGACCTTTATCCAAGATGTGTAACCTAAAATAGATGCAAAATATTTGACGGGACTTCATGTCATTATTGGTGCATTTGTTATGAAATGTCTTCAATGTAAATATTGAGGGTTAAATATGAGGGTTAAATATTATTGAATTCATGGACCAACTCACTTTTAGCTGTGATATCCATTTTTGCCAAACTAAATTTTGACTCCATATCTTAATAATAAAAAAAATACAATAAAAACAACTTCTAGTAACAGTAAATAAATGCTAGCAATCGTCAGTTACTTATTATTGAGCTATATTTTAATCTGTAAACTATCTTAAGTCATGCTACTGAATGACAAAGACGTCACACATTACATATCGGAGCAAAAACTTACCGATTCAAAAAGAAAAACAATCAATGCGATGCAGCCATGATGAAACGGTAACTAAGAAACAATAACTTCCGTATGGACCGCACTAATGCAATATATTTATATCGTTAGAAAAAATGTGATATATCCATTTAATATCATTAAAAATAAAAATGCATTATAATCATGTACATGTTGCAATATTGAATGTATTTGATAATTTAACCTGATAACTGCGAATCTATAATTTCGTAAATTTTACGCTTCCGGAAATATTATCTGTTGTTGTTGTGTTTAACATTTGACTAAATTAAGTCCAATAAAATAGCTATTTCTTTGGGTTTTTTTTACACGTTCTAGCGAGGCATACCGTCAGTTGCAATCAAGGCAAACTATTACGATGGAGACTACAAGTGATGGGAAAGTGAAGATGCCTAAAGTGGCCAAAGTAAGTGTTCGATACAGTGTCTCGGATTTCGTGCAGGTAGCATGTTCCTTTTAAATATTCATTTTGCGCTTTCTCGATTTGTCAAAGCTTTGCATAACTATTTCATTATACAGGTTTGAAGCTCATGTTTTTACTTCAATTGTCTGTTTTTAATAATCTAGTGCACTGTGTGAATTAGGATTGCCAAGTGATCATCTTGACATTCTTGTGTAGCATTTATAATCTCAATTTTCATTTTGTTATTGCAGCTAATTTATGATTATATTCGCTTTAAGACTAATAATTACTTTTCTGATTGTGAGCGATCAAACTTTAGTTAATACGACATGGACAGTTTGCAGTCACTATCCATAATACTTGGACTAAACATCAATAGGGATGTAGGTTACCGGATTTAATAAGTCTTGTTGGGGTCATTTCTGGTGACAGGTAACTGGTGACACCTAATCGGAGATATACCATTAGATACGTGCCAATTAATGTTGTGTTTAATAACAATCGGTACTGCATGGTTTCAAAATGGAAAAATAAGCTTTGATTTATAAACACATTGCAATGTAAACCACAAAAGTATCTGTACACCATTATAGTGTGGTTGCTAGTGAGGCTTGCGGTGGGCAGGTGGTAGCGCAGTGATAGAACGTTGGACTTCAGAGCCAAAGGTTCCAGGTTCAAATCCCGCCCCGGGGGCCCAGCATCAATGTTCACGAAAGTTACTTTTCTGAGGTGATATTGATAGGATGCAATGTCTGTAGAGTGGCAATGCAATTATCATCCTTGGTCTTGTCAGTACCAGCCGGTGCTCGCAGGTTTACTGCAACATGCAGCACTATCTTATATCAATTTACAGTCCCTTTATGACGATCTCTGATCATGCTTATTTGTAATTTCAGGTAAAGAACAAGATGCCTGCACCTGTCCAAATTACAGCTGAGCAGCTGCTGAGAGAAGCCAAGGAAAGAGAACTAGAACTTGTTCCTCCGGTAAGCCTATACAATACTATAAATCTATTATTTACCATTTTTTTCAACACTTTATTATACAAAATTATCAGTGTATTAAATTGAATTATTTTGCATGTCTCATCTACATTTTTCAGCCCCCAAAGCAGAAGATATCTGATCCAGATGAGTTGGCTGATTATCGTATGCGAAAACGAAAGGTAATTTATCTTTTACTATTTACATTATCGTTACAAACAAACATACATTATCTCGCTAATAAAAATAAAACTGTTTTATGTATTTACGTCCTTAATTTATTGATACTAATTAGATTACAATGTTTTAGTATTGAAAGTTGTAAGAAGTACCAATCTCACCCGACAATGAAATAAGCTACTAAAGTTAATTATAAATGCCCTTCAACAAGTTAAAGTCTTACTGTTATTCTGTTATCCAACAGGCTTTTGAAGATGGCATTCGTAAGAACAGGAGTGTTATGACGAATTGGATCAAGTATGCACAGTGGGAAGAGAGCCAGAAAGAATTGCAAAGGTTTGCTATGAATGGTACTTCACAGTTGTTGGGCGGGTGGTAGCGCAATGGTAGAACGTTCAACTTTGGAGCCAAAGGCCCTGGATTCAAATCCTGTCCCAGGAGCCAGGCATCAATGCTTGTAAGAGTTTCTATTTCGACTCGATCATGATATGATGCACTATCTGTGCCATGGCAATGCATTTATCATCCTTGGTCTGTCTGTACCAGCAAGTGCTCGCATGCTTTCTGCAACATTCAGTGCTATGGATGTTGGTTTCCTCCTGCCTCAAACTGACAAGCCATTATATGTATGAAAGAATCTTTAAAGTGGCTCTAAATCCCAATTAATTAAAAACAACAAAATAACTTCACAGTTGTAATTTTGTTGCAAACTTAACACCTCATCTCAACAATGAAAAATTATGTACTCAGGAAAAATGGGTAAATAAATACCTTATTTTTTTCCGTCTGATTTAAGCCATTCAACATTACTATCTCCTGTTTAACTTACACATGTTACAGGGCCAGATCGATATGGGAGAGGGCCCTGGATGTGGACCACAGAAACATCACAGTGTGGCTCAAATATGCTGAGATGGAAATGAAGTAAGTTGTCCAATTTCAATTACATTATGTTTATATTGATACTAGTATTTATGATATCAATCATTTACTGATTTTTATTTGATAATATTTTGCATCAAACTGAAATTACATTATATGAACATGATGAATGGAAATATATATTTTTTCATTCTACAAATCTTTCTGTGACGAAATGGTAACATTTATCAACCTGCTACCTGCTCAGTTTTGGCACTTGATTAATATTATTGGTATTCTCCAGGAATCGTCAACTGAATCATGCTAGGAATGTCTGGGACCGAGCTGTCACCATCTTGCCCAGAGCCAACCAGTTCTGGTACAAGTACACCTACATGGAAGAAATGCTGAGTAATATAGCAGGTGGGGTCCTCAAGCCTTGTGTGTCTGTACTTTGGTCATGTTTTAACTGAATTTCATTGTCTGAAAAGTTGTTTCGTAATGGTGAAAGAGATTCCCGCTGTCATGTAAAACAATTGCTCACTCATTCATTTTAATTTGTAATTTGTATATTTTAATCAATTCTATTTAGTGGTAATATTTCTATACAATAGGAGTTGATGAAAAGCATATTCCCAAGACAAATCTAGACCTGCATGACTGTTCAACACAGACACATCGAATGGTATTTTGGTTAGATTAAGGTCTGTAATACAGACTATGATGAAATCATGACAGGAGATTATGAGGAGTATAATGTCAACATATATGGAAATTCTTTAATCTGGCCCCAAAGTTTTGTTCAGAAATCCCAACATAAAATTTGACGTGAGAATCATCCTATCACTGATTAATTTCCTATTATTTCGCTGCATAATGATACCAAATCCAGTCATTGGTTGATGCGATATTACTGTCTCCGTGGTCACTGTTTCCATGGTTACTGTTACAGGATGTCGCCAGGCATTTGAGCGCTGGATGGAGTGGGAGCCAGAGGAACAAGCCTGGCACTCGTACATCAATTTTGAACTTCGATACAAGGAGCTGGACAGAGCCAGAGCAATATACGAACGATATATCCTTTGTGGTGTAAACAGGGACTGTGTCTTTACCCATCTGAAATAGAAATAAACAGGGATTTCTGTGAATTTTGAGGTTCTGGGTTTGGTCTTGTAAACCTTGCTGTGGCACGCATGCCACTGGATCCCTGTTGTTTCCACTGAAAACACAATTTCATATTCTCATAAAAGTATCATAGGACCTATTCAATATATCATTAAATGTATATAGTTTAAAATTAATATTAGAGTGTCATCGACTATTAGACCATTTTCCCCAATGATCTTTATTTATTTAATTTTCTCTCTTATATTCTTCAATAGTTCAGCCATATTGTGATGGGTTTGTACAATTTAAGCTTGGGTGCAGCAGGGACAATTCTCACAAAGACAACTGTGATATCATGTAATTGTATCCGTGTAATTGACGTAGGTTTATGGCATTTGGGATGTGGGAGACATAAATAAGAACTTTGGCACAGACATGACTCAATCCCACCAAATCCAGTTGATTTCCGTAACTGTTTCCACTTGTGATAGTCCACCCTGAAGTCAAAAACTGGATCAAGTATGCCAAGTTTGAGGAGAAGAACAGCTATGTCAACAGTGCTAGAACGGTCTACGAGAGAGCCGTTGAGTTTTTCGGCGAAGATAATATGGATGAGAAAGTCCTTATTGCATTCGCCAAATTTGAGGAGGGACAACGAGAGGTTGGTATTAATCATTGACAATAAAATTTACAATTGTTTTAATATTTATTCAAAGGTTCCAGGTTCAAATCCAACCCCGGGGGCCCTGCATCAATGTTCGCGAAAGTTACCTTTCTGACACGATATTGATAGCGCAAAAGTTACCTTTCTGACGCGATATTGATAGGATGCGATGTCTGTAGAGTGGCAATGCAGTTATCATCCTTGGTCTTGTCAGTACCAGCTGGTGCTCGCAGGTTTACTGCAACATTCACTGCTACGGATGTTATGGGTTTCCTCCTGCCCTAAACTGACAAGTCGTGATATAATTGAAAGAATCTTGAAAGCGACTCTAAACCCCAATTCAAAAAAAATATATAATAATAATATTTATTCACTTTTGTACATGTATTTCTCATTGTAGCAATTTTCCTATCAATTCCTGTCATTTATTAAGATTATTCATCTATTATTATATACGTTTCCTTATTATTTTCTCTCGCCTAATATAAAACATAGTGAAATTTAACGACACTTTGATATTATTTATGACAACTAGTGTCTGTCAATATTACAGCACGACAGAGCCAGAATAATCTACAAGTATGCCTTGGACCACCTGCCCAAAGAAGGCTGCCAGGAAATCTACAAGCAGTACACCGTGCATGAAAAGCGATATGGAAGCAGAGCTGCCATTGAAGACGTCATTGTGAACAAGAGAAGATTCCAGTACGAAGAGGTATTGTTTTGTCATCACATTATGCGCAATGAGGAACCAAAGTAAAATGATCTGCCCCTGATTCAGTGTGTCAACTGTCATCAAGATGCCATTAGCACTTTGCAAGTCATCATTTGGCCGCTTTTCACGGTCCTACAGCCAGCTGAACATTTGCTGCAAAATTTCTCTTTTGGTATCGGCACATTTAGTAAAGCCTAGTTATCACTCCATCTAGCGGACTAGTGACACAAGGTAGATAACTCACTTTGGTTCCGTTCCACATTGCTATTTTTTCTGTAGAGGAAAACTGATTAAGTTGAAAAATGATTGGACTGAATTAGATCTGTTTTTCAAGGAATATTACAATGTCTGTCAGTTTCATGCTGTATGGGTGATAAATATAAACATCCTTGAATTGAAAATGTATTTCCTATTACTTAAATCATTGCGTCTGGTTGAAATATTACCACGGTGACAGAAAACAATACCTCGCCCACTTACCTATAACTAAATCAGGCTGTGGAAATGATAACTGTTGATTTTCCCGATGGTTTTGTTGGGCAAGGTTTTGTGTTATGGAGGTTGTTACCATTTTTTTCGTGAATTATCTCCCCTTACAGGAAGTCAAAGCCAACCCTATGAACTACGATGCCTGGTTTGACTACCTGCGCCTTCTGGAGGCAGATGGCAATACCGATCAGGTCAACGAGACTTACGAGCGAGCGATTTCCAATTTACCACCTTCGAGAGTGAGTCGCTTCCTCCTTGGCTTTACACAATGTGACTATCAATCTGTTATCTGAGAGGCCTTCATGATATTTTATGCACTTTCAAGACAAAACTAAAAACTCATTTCTTTAAGGAAGTTTATGGATGATCCATGTTCACCCCATTTGCCGAAAGTGCATTTGAGCAGTTCTTTTGGATGTTTGTGCAATATAAATAATAGAATTAATAAAAGTAATAGAGGCGGGTGGTAGCGCAGTGGTAGAACAAAGAATCTTGAGAAGCGGCTCTAAACCCACAATTCAACAAACAAACAAAAAAGTAATATAATTTATAAAAATAATATAATTTATAAAAATAATGTAATTTATTAAAATAATATAATTTATACAAATAATATAATTTATACAAATAATATAATTTATAAAAATAATATAATTTATACAAATAATATAATTTATAAAAATAATATAATTTATACAAATAATATAATTTATACAAATAATATAATTTATAAAAATAATATAATTTATAAAAATAATATAATTTATAAAAATAATATAATTTATAAAAATAATAGCATAATGAAAATAATAGTCGTGCATAGGTGAAATATTGCTGCTGCGATGTAAAGCACTAATTCAATTTTTGTTAAATGTTTTTTTCTCTTCTCAATAATCGTGATCATGTCAACAGGAAAAGCGGCACTGGCGTCGTTACATCTACTTGTGGATCAACTACGCGGTTTATGAGGAGCTGTCCGTGGGTGACATGGACCGAGCGAGAGACGTATACAAGGCCTGTCTGGACGTCGTACCACACAAGAGCTTTACCTTTTCCAAGGTCTGGCTGCTGTTCGCACAGTTCGAGATCAGGCAGAAGAACCTACAGGCAGCCAGGAAAATTATGGTGAGCTAGTGACATAACATTTGTCATAGTGGTAGAACTTTGGGGGGTTTAAATCCCATACCGGTATGCTATAAATGATACTTCACAGTTGTGGGGCGCAATAGTAGAACGTTTGACTTTGGAGACAAAGGCCCTGGATTCAAGTCCCGTCCTTGGAGCCCGGTTTCAGTGTTCGCAAAAGTTACCTTTCTGTTGCTATATTGATAGGATGTTCTGTCTGTATCATTGCAATTCAGTTATCATCTATGCTCTAAACTACAATTTAAAAAAACCTGACATAATAATCATTATCATTGGGCTGAATATTTCTCATGGTGTTTTTAACAGTGTGTAGCTGGGTGTGATATAAGATGCTCCTACTGGTCTTGGCCAGAAGGATTACAAGAGGAATATCCATCTTACTAGCCTGTTGTGTAACTGTAAGACACTCTGTTACAGGGAGCTGCTATAGGCAAATGTCCGAAGAACAAGCTGTTTCGTGGCTACATTGAACTGGAACTACAGCTGAGGGAATTTGATAGATGTCGAATACTGTACGAAAAGTTCCTGGAGTATTCTTCAGAAAATTGCACAACTTGGATGAAGGTAAAGTTACGATGTATAGTACTATAAGTGAAAGAATATTGAGAGCTGTTCTCAACCCCAATTGAATTTTCTTTTTAAATTAAAAAACTGTAGTAATGATGTACAATGCCATCACTTGTGATATATAGAAAATCTCACCTGAGTGTGTTGTAAATGCGAATCGAAAAATAAAGACAGGATTGGAAAATCAAAGGAGGAAACGATAATCGGAGATAAGAATCTTCTGCATTTCTGGAGATTTTGATGGTCCAGCATCGTATCTCGTAAACCTGACTGCCACCTGCTGCCTCTGGATCCAAACTGTTTCCACTGAAAACAGAATTTCCCATTCTCATCCCAGAGTAATTTAACTTTCAGTATGCAGAGTTGGAGACTATCTTGGGCGACACTGAGCGAGCCCGGTCAGTCTTGAAGCTGGCCATCAACCAGCCCAAACTAGACATGCCGGAAGTACTGTGGAAGACATACATCGACTTTGAGATCGAGCAGGAAGAATTTGACAACGCCAGGATGTTGTACAGACAGCTTCTGGAGAGGACACACCATGTTAAGGTGAGGTAGAACGTTGGACTTCGGAGCCAAAGGTTCCAGATTCAAATCCCACCCCGGGGGCCCGGCATCAATGTTCGCGGAAGTTACCTTTCTGACACGATATTGATAGGATGCAATGTCTGTAGAGTGGCAATGCAGTTATCATCAGGGTTTGCCTCTAATGAAAATATGTTCCTGGTCCTGCTGAAAAGTTACTGGTCCTTGTTTGTTATTTGTGTAATATTTAATACCATTAATCATTATAATTCTTAATCAAATTATAATGAGATATTTCATGGCATTAGTAATTTATTTTGCATAACATTCCCAGTCAGTTACTACACTAAGTCTCTTTACACATCAGCACATCAATTTCATCGATTTGCTGAGCCGGGGATAGGGATATGGTTAAGATTAGCACAGACATATAGATTTGCATCTAGCAACTACATAATCATTGT